>VDFB02169490.1:0-32134 GCA_007258455.2 Sequoia sempervirens | reverse complement strand
CCCAGAGTTTAAAATTCATATGATTGTACCTTGTTTGAAATACTCTCTGTTTCTTGAAATTATTTTGTTCTCATTCATTATGATGTGTCTTTATACTTGTTCTTGTTTGGAACCAGAGCTGTGGTGGAAGTTGAGTTTGGGAACTAACAATTAGTTTCATTCCCAAATCCGACCCCATTTTGGTTCTTGTCTAGTTTCGATCTCAACCCCGCCACATGATAAGAGATATCTTTTATGCCTAATACTTCTACAGTTTCGCCTCTAGTAAAGGCAGAGTTTGACTAAGTAAATATTATCTTAGGAGGGTAAAGAAGGGATTGTATGATTGACTAACTTGGATGTTTTGTTCATCTAATACATAAATTTTCTACATAAATCAAGAAATGTCAGGGGCATCAAATAAGGCTTCTTAGAGAAGCCAACTAGGTGAAACTTCATGGCAAGGAGTTAGAATGAAGAAGGTCAAGGTGGAACAACTTCCATATACTTTGAGATGTAAGCATAGAGAATTTTCCCTCACAGCTAGCAAAATTGATTCCGACCGGGTTGATATTGCTGACACCAATTTGGGCCCTTTTAACTATGAAGAATTGCATGAGGAGACATTCACCGAAGAGTAGGTCATAGGAAGGATAGAAAGGATTTTTCAATCCAGGCTGGCACATGTTGCACTCTTCCCCCTATTTGTCCAATGTACGGAATTGATTCTTGCAGCAACTGGTGCATATAATCCTACTACTAGGAAGTGTGTGGATGTAAAGGGTAATGTCATTATTGACTTCAGGCCTCAAATGATCAAATTCCTATTTAATATGCCTGATCCCGAGAATCCTAGGCAATTGAATGAGGTAGAGGATTTGAACCTTTACAGTGATAATAAGGAAAAAAATAGATTTCACATGAATAAAACTTGGATGAGGGTGGAGAAGAAATCTTTGACCAAGCTTCCAAACCAGCCTAAGAGGGTAGACTTTAGTAAAGAGATTGCAGATATAATCGTGTTCCTTTCTAGGGTGTTTGGAAAAAGGGATGCTTCACTGTTTAAGGAATGGATGTTTCCTTTTATCTAAACTATTTTGGATGGGAGGCAACAATTTGACTGGTCAATGATAGTATTAGACAACATTCACAATTAAATGATAAAAGTGAGAGAAACCAAGTGTTTCTTTATGACCTCCTATGTAGTTTATACAGCTGCCTGAGTGGGGATTTTTCCTAGACTTCAAACAGTGGGTATATTAGGGGAAGCCCAAGGACAAAAGAGTGTGTGGGAGTATTACAATCAGCTCACCTTGTAGTCATCAAAGCAACATTATAGAAGAGTAAATGATGCCTTTCTTTATTTTATTATTAACAAGTTTAATGGTGATGTGGGATATAGGCTTAGCAGGGAGGCAATGACTTTTGTGAATGAGTAGGGGCATTGGTTCATCCAGTACCCCACATTCACCTATTTCAGGTTAGCGGGCTTTGATGGTCACCCCCATTTGCTACCTAGATGTTGTGGTGATAGGATCATTCTAATGGAGTTTATTTATCAATCCTTGGCTGTTAATTACAAATTTGGAAACAAACACAAGACTAGTTGCCATAAGTTTCCAATGAGGCTGGGAGTCTTTAGTTGTCCACACATTCAGGCAGCTAAGGTCATTTGTGATGAATTAGTTTATTTAAACTTGGGCTTGTACACTATGAGGAAGCACTATGACCCTAAGCACAATTTGAGGGCTTTGCTTCCCAGTGTCTTTGATAAGCACTTCAATCTGTTGGAGGATTTTTGGGAGGACTTGTAGGATGAATATGACCTTAGGAAAAATAATTATGAAAGGATACCTATCCCACTTATGGTTGAGTTTGGGATAAAGGAAGACATTTCAGAAACGTTGTCTGATGATGGAATAGTTTTGGATCCTGGGTATAATGAAGACAAGATTGGTACTAAAGATCTTGATCCAGTAGAATGGAATGTTGAGGAGACAATTGACATAAAGCAAATTGCAAGATTGGTGCTGGATAGGAGTGTTCACTGGGTCAGTTTGAGGGCTAATCAGACCAAGGCTCAATCATCTAAGAAGAGGAAAGTTGCAAGTACCACCCAAGGATATAAAAGGGAAAAGAGAAGGATGACACCTAAGGAACCCTTAGAGTTTATTCCTTCTAATACAAAAGAGGAGGTGGTCCCTCAAGACCTTCTAGAGGTGTAGGAAGATGAAACAATTGCAGAGGTGGGGGATTCTACATCTGTTGCAGGGGAGGTATCTACTTAGCCCTCTGATACACAACAACTAGGTCGAGAATCACCAAAGGGAGCCCTTTATGATGAAGTAGATGTCTTAAAGCAAATGGAGGATGAAATTGAGATACATAATGTAGAAACAGACTCAGAAAATACTCCATCTGATAAAGGGCATCGTGTATTAACATCTCTTGATACGATAGATGATGTAGGGACCAAGCACATGTTGATTGAGGAAGATCAATGGAAACTTTTTGAAGATGCAAAAAGAGAAGTTGATGCCAAGGTACAAGCTAAGGCATCGACTAAGCAACAAGAGGAGGAAGCCAAGGAACAATCTGAATTGGCGGTCAAGCAGAAGGAGTTGGAAGATAAGGTCAAGGCTGATGAATTAGCTCAACAACAACAACAAAAGGAGCAGGAGCTCAAGATACAGGAAGAGAGAGATAATTTGATGCAACAGAAGATTCATAACCTTGAAGAGGAAAAGGCCTAGCAGAGAAGAGAAAAAGAAGCTCTTGAAGCTAAGCTCAAGGCATAAGAAGAGGTTTATAGGGAAAGGGAAGAACAAGAACGTTTGAAAAGGGAAAAAGATGCTGTTGAGATTGTTGAATATGAAAAGAAGTCCAAGGAGGCATGAGACTATGTTGAAGAGCTGAAGAAGTAGTGAGATCAAATGTTAGAGAAAAAGAAAGTGGAAGAGGAATGTTTAAAGTAGGAGCTGGAGGCTAAAAGGCTACAAGAGTAGAAGGATAAGGAGGAAACATAAAAGTTAGCACAGGAAAAGGAACAAAGTGATTAGCAAAATGTGCAAGAAGTTGATTCTCAACCGGGGGCTACATTGTTACAACCTTCGTCTTCCATTATTGTTGCTTCTTCTTCAGCCCAGGCAACCACTACGCCTATTGCTCCTACTTGGTTAAAACTAGACTTGGAAAGAAAAGAAGTTGTTCAACCACGACCATTGAATTGGGAGGAGATGATGAAAGAAATTAAGGAGAAACCTAAAAAGAAGGCTCGGGTTCTTCACTCTAATAGGCTCACTGATGTTGGAGAGATTGTTGCTAAATGTGCCATACCCGTAATGGAGAAGAGTCGTGATGATATGCAAATCACTGATTATCAATTGGGGGCGGTAAATTTTGGAAGGCCTACAAGGAACCAACAAATGAGTTTGACTGATATTGTGGCCTCTTCAACTAAATCCTAGATGATCAAAGATAAACAAAGGAAGGATGAGCTTAAGGCTCAATTGGATCAGCTCCATAGGTTTTTGAAAGATGTTT
The DNA here is from genome assembly GCA_007258455.2 of Sequoia sempervirens. NCBI lineage: Eukaryota > Viridiplantae > Streptophyta > Pinopsida > Cupressales > Cupressaceae > Sequoia > Sequoia sempervirens. The sequence goes on along the minus strand of VDFB02169490.1, from coordinate 28,612 downwards.
CAAGTCCCATTTCCCAACAAGCTGCTCTTCCTAAATCCCCAGTTTTGTTAACAAAGAAGGAAGCAAATGATTTGGTTCAAATGAAAAGCAAGGTAGGAATGATGGATAAATGGTTGGACAAGCTCAACCAGGAGGTTGATGATGTTCTCATTGAAGGTTCTAAAATTCATAAGGTTGCTCTTGAATTGGAAGAGGATCTAGATTAGTAGGCCAAGGATCTAGATAAGCATGATGATAAATTGAATTGGAAGAGGATCTAGATTAGTAGGCCAAGGATCTAGATAAGCATGATGATAAATACAAGGAATGTGTTAAAAAGATTGAAAATATTGGCAAAGTGCCCAAGTCCATCTTGCTGGAATATTCAATTCTTGAACATGATAATGCAAATTTTGTGGAAAAAACTGTGAGCATCATAAGTTATAAGTCTAAGACTATTCATGGGAATTAAGAAGAAGTTTGAGAAATGAGAAAAGATTTGAATCAAGAGATGGTTGAATTGGAGGAAATTGTGGCCATTTTAATTAACCTAGATTCCTAAGGAAAAGAAGGCCAGTCTTTGGATAAGCTAAGGGAGAGATGGAGAGGTAGGTTTGAGGAAATTATGCAAAAGGGAGACAACGGGGAGAATCTATTATTAGATCAATTTATGGATATCAGGGAGGAGGCAAGAACTGCTAGAAATGAATTAATCAAGTTAAAGGAGATACAAAGATTGGTTTCTGTAGAATTTGAAAGGATCAAATTTGAGGATGATTGGTTGGATGGGCATGATTCAGGTACTCTTTAACAAGTGTTCTCCAATTATGACAAATACATCATTGAGCATTCAATGCAGAAGTGAACTGACTCTTGTCATCACATGCCATATCTTTGTTTCTCCTCTTTTTGTGGGTTTTGACATAAGCTCAACTCTGAGTTTGATCCGTTGGTTTCACTTTCTTCTTGGAATATTAGATTTTTGGTGCAACAGAGTAATCAACCTTGGAACAAGGGCTCATTAGTTCACTTCTATGTTCATTTTCAGCTCCATTAATTGTGGATCTAGATTTATAATTGAGAAACTTGTGCATGTGGCACCCTATATGTATTATTAGGTTCTACTTTGTAAAAGTTGGCTAATTGAAAAAAAGATCAGCCACCTGATGATAGAAAAATATAGAGATTAGATCTAGGATTTCTATGTTTTAGGAGAGATACTCTAAAAGTTCAAAAAAAATTGGTTATTTTACAATTTTTCATACATTTTCATGTTATTGTTCTAAAGTTTGGATCTATTTTGATAAGGTTAATGGTACATAATCAATCCATACGCAAGTGGTCTTGCTGTGCTTAAGTGTTCTTATTTGATGAAAGTCAATAGAAGGAATTGGATTTAAGATTATATCATTGGGTTATCTATGGATGAAGTTGTTATCATATTCATTTGATCTGTGTTTTAGATGATGAGTGAGTGATTTGTTTGAAGCAAGTTTAGTGAATGTTGATGGTATTTGAATTAGCATTATGGATGTATGCAATAGCATAGTTTATTCTATGGATTGCATCTTGCTGTAGTTGTGGTTAGGTGGAATAAACACATTATTGATATGCATGTCTGGATATGCAAGAATTTTACTCATGTTTCTTTGATTTGAAGCTCTGATTCATCTTTTTTTCTTTTATTTAAAGCCCCCTCCCCAAACGTAGACTAATTGATGCTATGCAGTCCTGTTCCTTGTTACCAGCAAAGGCCCCTTGAACATTACAGTTATATCGACCACTGAGTGATATCAACATAGTTGAGAACCAATTACCAGGACCTTGGGAGTTAGGTCACCATGTGTTATCTTTCTCTTTCAAGAGAAATAGAATAGTAATATTCTATTTAATGTTGTTGTGCTGCTTTGACCCTCAACAGGTGGAGAGGTTAAATGGAATTTCAGTTTCTATTGGTTCATCAACTATGAGAGAGTATATTGTTGGTGATGGCAGATATCCATTGCTACCATGGTTAATCACACCTTTTAGTGGAGCTGCGACAAATGATCAAAGGTTATTCAACTTTAAACTATCTTCAACTTGCATTGTTGTTGAACGTGCCTTTGGAAACCAAATTTGTGGATGCTGCCAAAAACTATTTTTGTGTGTTGTATTTTGCATAATATTATGTTGACAGTTGAAGAAGAAGATGGTGAAGCTAGTTGCCTTAATGAGTATGAGAATAATATAGCAAACAATGAAGCAATAGTAGGGGATTTTGCTGCAAGGTTAGCTCGAATGTCCTTAATGGAATTCGTCAATGGCAATGAAAATGTTGTGCATCTGAACAATTGAAGGCTAAATTTTGATCAAGACTTTGAAATCTTCTTACCCATTTGTCTAAATTTTGTCACCTCTATTATGATTCTTTTTACAAAAACTCATGATTAGTTTTATGATATATTAGCTACCAAAAAATAATATATTTACTTAAATTAGTTTTTATGCTTACTTCTGCACTATTGTTTTCATTCTTTCCTATTGTGTGGTTTCTTCATTTACTAATGCGTTCCTTTGTTTTTCATGAGCTATTAAGTACAAAGAAGCAATTTTTTAGAAAAATTATTCTTAACAGAGTCATCTTCAATATTCAATATCATTCATTCTTTTCTATTGTGTGGTTTCTTCATTTACTAATGCATTCCTTTATTTCTCATGAGCTATTAAGTACAAAGAAACAATTTTTTTTAAATGTTTTATTCTTAACAAAGTCATCTTCAATATTCAATATCATCTAACAAAGTCAATCGGTAATATTAAAAGCACCTCACACACACAACCAACATGTTTCTATGATAGTGTAAAAGCTTTAGTTTTACTTCACTACGGTTAATTTTACAACCTGCTATTGGAATAAAGTTTACTTACCCATTGGAAGTATTTTGTTTGAGGTTATGTGTACTGTCATCAGGAAAGTAAAGTAAGATGGATTCTTGTATGTTAATATATTTTTATTTTCAAATTTTGTATTAAGTAGCCTATCAAAAGTAAAATTGAATGCAATTTCTGCTCTGTCTGTATAGATTGAGAGCATTATAATTTTTTTGAAAAGAATTAGTGTAAAATTGAATGCAACTTCTCCTAGCATCCTTTCTATTTGTACAAATTGAGAGCATTATAATGGATCTGAATGTCTTCATTTGTTAATTCTTAGTCAATAATAACATATTTGAATTCCTTGTCAATAATTTTTTGTCAAAATTAACAACAAATGCTAATTAAATATAAAAATATACAGTTCATAAAAATTAATGGCAAGGAATGATAATTAAATATAAGAATATATAGTTCAATTATGTTCTTATTTTAATAGAGGAAAAACCAATTTAAAAAATATACATTTAAAAAAATACAATTTAAAATGATTGCTTAAAAATAAGCAACAAAATCAAATATATATGGGGACACCAGCTCCACAAATTTCTCCTAAAAAAATGAGCATTGATTGCTAATGAAAATTAGCTAAGCAACCACATGGGGACATGAGGTAAGGGTACGGTCCCATGGAGGGGGGGCTTCCTAAAAAATTTCAGCGGCTGTTGCTGAGAGTTTTTAGGAATATTTTAAAGCTGGTGAAGTTGGGACTTCTGTGTTTTAATCTGAAATTTAGGGAAGTCAAAAAATTCTCATTTTTTTATTTTTTAGGGGAATTTTTTTAAGTGATAGACAAATTGGTAGAAAAAATTTCTAAAAAATTCCTAAGCTGTAGGGGCAATTTCTAGCCCCACCCCAATTTCACCACCTGAAAGATGCATTCCTATACTGTAGGGGCTCCTATTTTTCTGGAAAAGATTCCAATTAATCCCATAGCATAATTTTTCTTTCTCCATGGGACCTCCTACTCCATGAAAATAGAAGCCCAAGCCCCCCCTCACGAGACCGCTTAGTAATATTGTTAATGTTTTATGCCCTTATCTTATGGGTCTATCTGGGCAAGCCTAGAATTTGACGGCCACCCCAACTTGTCATTTGAAAATTTGTTGATGGTTTGTTCATTTAAATGCTTGTCATTTTACATTTTATGAAAAAAAAACTGACAAAAAAATTTAAATATTAATTTCAAACATATTAAAAAGAATTCTATAAAATTAAAAATAGTTCAATTCTTATTCAACTCATTATCTAAAATTTCAACATGCTCACCAATAAAAATAAAAAACAAATGATGTATTATCTTGAAAAAAATCAAAACTCCATGCTATTTAATCCTTAAATTCGTCTATTTAAAAACATAAATTATTTATAGAAGCCAAATAAACACAAATGTTGTATTATCTTGAAAAAAATCAAAGCTCAATCACCAATAAAAAAATCAAAGCTTGAATGACTAATCACTAATCACTCTAAGCAAAATGCAAATGTTGTAAAAAAAGCAATGAAATTTTGTGTTATGCTATTTATATAGATATCCTATATATATTAAAAACATATAAAATTAGAAAATATTGATAATTAGAAATAAATATAAAAATCTTAAATTTATTCTTACAATTAAGAAGAAGTTTCTAAATTCATAGAGAAAATAAATCTTGTTAAAATATTCAAAAAGTTAAAAAACAATTATATTCTATTTTGAAAAGATTTTGTATTAATATATATTTTTTATAATAAATATTATAAATCAGATAGTTAATATAAAGCAATGATAACTATTAGTAAAAATCTTAAAATCTTAAATTTATTGTTAAAAATATTTAAAAATTTAGAAAGAACTATATTTAATCTATGATTCTATTTTGAACGGATTTTAAATTAATAAATCATATGTATTAATAAAAAGTGAAATTAGAAAGAATTATTCCAATTCTAAACTAATGTATATTTTATATTTTTATCATATATATATATGTTACAATAAATTTTTATGGTTTAATAATAATTTTAAGTGTCATATTTACATTTATATAAAAATATAGCAAGTCAAATAATACATCTAATAAATTTTTAGGTAGTAATATACGGTCCAAAATGCAAAAAAGGGTCAGATAGACCATCAAATTCTAGGCCTGTATCTAGGTAAGTTAGTTCATTGACGTTGGATCCTAGGGAGTAGGCATTGCTAGGTTTTGAGTGTTTGTCTAATGTAAGCCTTAACTTCGTCGTGACTACATTTGATACAAAATCAGCTTCGGTTTTGACTCCTACTTTCACTCTAAATTGAGTACATCTTTGAATTGTGTGGCATTGACTCCAGATGTGACTTACACATGTACTTAATGTGTGGTTTGGTTGTTGATTATATCCGATTACTAGCTTTATTGATAAATATTTTATTTGACTCTATTTAGGATGATAACAGTTGGAGACATTGTTATTGATTAATTTTTTCTCTCTCCCTCTACAAGTGCAGTTCTTGTAAGATAAGGTTTTGTGTTTTGGAGTATGCTTTTAACGACAAAGTAGGAAAAGTGAAGAAAAATTAAAACTAAAGCAAAAGGAGAAAACTTTAGACAGTCTTGATATCTGTTTTTATCAATAAAATTAATACGTAGCTTTAACAAACATAAATACAAAGATCCACACCCTTCAAAATGAACCTTTTTTTTTGGAGACAAAGATTGGAAATACTACAAATCAGTCAGAGGAAACATAATAGAAGTCGCGAGGGCTAACTTCGCGCATCCGTAGAGAGTGGAAAATAGGTTTGATTTCTTTGATTATTAGGGAGTTATTAGCTTAAAAAGAAAAAAATTGGCTTGTGGGTAGTTAAAACACATCTTCTTGAACCTGTAAAGTGAAAGGTGGTCAAAAAGGGTGTTTTTAAACCTCTATCCCCTACATCTTTACCACTTCACCACTACCCGTTCATTGGACAACCAATAAAAACTTAAAAAAATTCAAGGTGTTTTCAATGTGTTTTCATTGAACATAGATATGTACCAATAGTTGTTTAATTTTTTTGTCAACTATGCATTCAGTAGTGAACATATATTGGTGTAATTAGTAAATTTTTATTGACATAATTAAAAAAATGTAATGACTAAAATATAAATGGTTATTGGGGGTCAGGTAAGCATGAAGCAAATAGCAATTGGATCATGGACAACAACTGGCACATTTCCCCTAGTATTTACCTTACAAAATTTGAAAGAAAAATTAAGACTGATTGTTTCACCATAGAATATTTGAGAATAGTTGTAAATTTAACTTAAGAAATATTAACAACATTAAAGAAAACACAATGAATCAAAACATAAATGTTCTTTGTTCAAAGTAGAGCACAAAGCATAGTTGGAAAACTCGAACTTGGCAAAAACTTGATAGATCCAAATTTTGATTCAACAAAAAATATGCAAAAAGCTCAACAACTTAAAAAATTGTTTAAATTTCTTTAGACACTTTTTTTTTTTGCAAAATAAAATGACAAGATGTATCCAGTGAGTCCATAAATGAGAAGAAAACTATTTTTTATTACATTTGATTGATTTGAATGCAAATTGAGTACAAAATTGCATCCTCATGGGAAATTTTGATGGTTGATAGCCTAATACAATAGATAACTAGCAAAATGAAAATAGTAAATTGTAAAATTAAAAGTAAATACAACATTTTACATCTTCCCCAATCCACTGAAAACTAGGGGAGAGGTAGAGGTTTTAGTCCTTGGAGTTTGTTATGGCTCCTCACTTGGCATGGAAAGCAATGGTTCAACCTTTATCTTGGCAGCAGATGAAAATGACTCCTCAACGTCATCAATGTTAGCCAACCCTACATCTCCACTTGTACCCAATCCCACATCCTCCATTATCTCTCAAAATTCAAAATCTCATCCTCAATAAACAATGAAGGTTGCTCATCTCATCCTATCCAGTTGCTATAAGGATCTATCTCATCCAAATCAATGGGATCTTTTGATTTGTCTTCTACCCTTCTTGTGCATAGCTGAAGCTTGTATTGCACAAAAATAAGGTCATTGGTGCATTTTTTGGGCTAATTTGTTCCTCTTCTTCATGTTGATGGCCTCAAACAAGCTCCAATTGCACTCATAGCTAGATGCACTACAAGGTTGGCATAGAAAGAAAAGGGAAAATCTTTGGAGATTTGGAGTATTTGCACCCCAATTTGTCACCAACAGTACAAAATAAAATATTCAAGAGTTAGAAAGAAAAGTCAAAACATATTTTATCAAATTATCAATTGTTGTAAATTTGAAATTTGTAACTTGTAGGATGCATGTGAAATAAATACTCCAAATTTTATATCTAGTGTTTAAGTGGTTCTTCCTTGGATATATAGCTTCAAAGAAAAGAGCCTACCCCTTCGAACCTTGTAAATTTTCAATTCTTTGATAATGAGGTCTCTCACCTCAATCTAAGGTGTCATCCTTTAAGTGCATGTTGTGAGGCCTTACATAACCTCTCCATTAGGATATGAGAAGGTGTTTGAATAGAAAAATGAGGGTCGAGGAAGTACCCTATTGCATGGATGGGTTGGTGGAGTTGATTGTTCCACCTCCTATCAATGATCTCCTATATAGGATCAAATTTGAGGTTGTACCCCTTGTAACAATTTTTGATAGACTCTTTGGCCATATCCATGGCCTCATAAATATATCTCACTATGTTTTGTTCTCCATCTACCAAATGAAAAAAATATTAACCAAGAGCTTTGACACCTACAATTTACAAATACAAAAAGATTAAAGATACAAAATTATAATGAAAAATTTAAATTAAAAAATAAAATATTCAATTTTGAATTTAAATTCAAAGTTTTGAGGTTACCTTCATGATCTTTGTAGCTCTTTGTGTAAAAAGGTTGTCAAAGACTATGCTTGCAACCCTCTCTCCTTTAGGCTTCTTCAAATAAGATAAGTCTAACCATGTTTGACTCACAAACACTTGTTTCAAAGCAATCAATAAACCAATAATGCTTTGCAATGTTAGGAAAACATTTCAAACCTTCTGACACCCAATCTTACCAACTCTTTCCCGTGTGTGTGATCTCTCATCAAATGAAGAACTCGAGAGTGATTGTATATAAATTTTGTGATGATCCTTGCATCATCTACAATCGGCGTCACCCAATCAAGTTTGCATATGTCCTCCAAAAGAAGGTCAAGGTAATGTGCTACATAAGGTGTCCAAAAAAGTGTGTTATGTTTGTCTTGGAGTAATCTCCCAACCGCTACATATGCTATTGCATTATCAATTATGATTTGCACCACATTTTCTATGCTCACCTCCATGACAACTTCCTCTGACATTAGACACAATGTTCAACAATTTTGACTTTGTTTGAGGCATCCACTAGTTTCAAAAAAACAACCTCACTATTTGAAGCAATCAAAAAGTTGATAACAGTGCGGTTTTTTCCATCCGTCCACCTATCTAAAAGAATGGTGCAACCATATTTTTCCATTCCTTCTTTTGTTCTTCTACTATTGGCCTTTCCCTTTCAATTGCACTAATGAAAAAACTACAAGTACAAAGTGAAAGTGCAAAATTTTAATTTTTAAACACAAAAAGGATATAAACTCACCATAAATAAATGAACATAAATTTAGCCTTAAATTCAACACAAACTACTTTAAGTATAAATTAGCAAAAATAAAGAAGATTAACCTCCCATTCAAGTCTTTGCAAGAAGGCATCTTGTAGCCTTTTTCTACAACTACTAATGAACTTATCAAATTCTCTCAATAAGGACTACTCATCACATTAAAAGGAATGTTGTTGAAGTACCAAAAATTTGCACATGCCATATTTGCATGTTCATGCACCTTCCTATTCCGCCCTATAGATTTCAATGATGGTTGCGCTCCAGGTGTGTTTTTTAGCACAAAAAAACTATGTGGTGTGCATGTAGGTGTAGGATTTGTTGACACTTTAGTAGAAGGAGAGGAAGTGGTGGTTGTGGATGTGCTTTGAATGTGTGAACCACGAATAGAGCCCACTATGCTTTGACATGTATCTTCATTTGATTTTGGTTGGACTTGAGCACCATGACCACCAGTTATGGATGCTGCTATGGCCACCCTTGTCCTCTCTTATAATTTTCTCTTCTGTAGTTGCAAGTAGGTCATTCATCTCTCTTTTTATCTTTGGTGGTATGGGCACAGGGCTTGGCATCATGATGAGTAATTCCCACAAGATGGTATTTAAGGAAATCTATTCCTCCATGATATACATTTGTGCATCTAAGACAAATAATTGACCCAAGTACTAGTTCTTGATAGGCATATTCCAATAGGGTGAGTGCCTATAATTGGCAATGCCAACAATGGGATGGAGCCTAAGACTGAACCTAATCTAAAAGCTTTTTTATAAACCATTATATAATGTATTTAACCTACACATACAGAGTGAAAGCACAACATATTAATTTTTTAATACAAGAAAAACCTAAATTTTACATTAATCACTAAAAATAAGTGTAAAACTAGTTTAAATCAGTAAAAATTTAATATAATGTAAATATTGTAAACATTTAAAAAAAAACAAGTTTAAAAAATAGTTGTGTATGGAAAAAAGTGAAAATAGCAATAAAAAAAAGAAAAAATCATGAAAAAATGGTGATGAATCATTTTTTTGGAATTTAAATAAAAAATACTACCTAATTTTAGCATATGATGATTTTTTTTAACGTAGATACTTGATTTTGTAACTAAAATGAAATAAAATGTAAAAAAAACAAAAACAAAAAAATTAAAAAACTGACCTCTACTTCAAATTTGCCTTCCAAATTTGTAAAAAAATCCTTTTCAATCTTCTCTCCTCAATGCAAATGTGTTGGAACTCAATTGGCAGGTGTGTTGAAGGGTTCTTTCCTTCCAAAGAAAAAAATGGATTGCGTTTAGGTTTTTTGCGTTTGTTTTTGAACCATTGGGGCTTTTTACTTGAGTGACCATGTTTTATGTACAAACTTGCTAACTTTCTAGTGAGTACTCACCAAAAAGCTATTGAGTACTCACTAGAAAGCAGACAAATACTTTTGGTGAGTAAATGACTTGAAAACTCGCCATACTCCTCCCTTGACGAGTTTTCAATGATTTTTCCATCTATGGCACAAAGCATCTCTTTCCTCTTTATGATTTTCCTCAATCTCCTCCCAAAAAAGGTCACACCATTAATGAGGAATGACATCCCTCTCCACATTCATCAAGTGTAAAAGAAGGGATGAGGGGAAGGCAAGATGTGCATTAAATGGATTTAGAAACTTTCAAGAAAACACAATTGATAAATAAAAATCTACACTTCAAGACCTTTATCAACATCCTCCTTATTGGTGCCAAAATGAGAGCTTCCAAACAGGTTGGGGATGACCATCAAAGAAAAATGAATATAGGAATTTTGTTAGGGATGAAGTGTAGTTTTGCAAAGAGAAGAGAAGTTTGATCCTACTCCTCTAAAGAATGTTCAATATTTAGGAATCTCATTTTCTATGCCACTTTTTGTGTAGTGATATGGAAGACTTGTATACAAAATGTGGGAACATGGAGAAGCACAAAAATAGCATTGACACAGTCCCTCAAAAAAATATGGTCTTATGGGACTACAATGGTTGTAGGATATTCTCAAAATGAATTCATCCAATATGCATTAGAAACTTTAAATAAAATGCAAGTAGTAGTGTCAATCTAGACTTCACAACATTTGATAGCATCCTTCCTGATGGAATTATTGTCATTGATGTCAAAGGTATCCTGTTTGTCAAGGGATTTTTCCTCTATGAAATTGATCTCAGATGTCAAGGGCTATGTGTTATGGGAGATTGTTGCTTGTTCATGTCTATTCTTGTTTGTTCATGGCTTGGAGGTATCTCTGTGGGTTGTTTGGATTTTTAGTTCTTTGGACTGATCAATGTTAGGGTTTCATGCATTGCTAGGTTTTTTCCCTAATTCTCTTAAACCCTAAGTGTTTCTTCTTGGTCGTGCACTTAATGTTATATTTTGTTGTCGATCTACTATCCTCGGTGAGAAGTCAGTTAAGTGACAACTTAAGCCATTTTTGTCATCATTTTTACCGGTCCCACTCTCTAGTGATTATTGGTTTAGGCGGTATTTTATCTTATGTCTGCAAAGAAGACTAAAGTGTGAGTGTTTCGACGATGATCCAACGACTAGCACAAAACCTTTTATCCAACTAACAGTTTGCGTGGGAGTGCAATTTTGATCTATTTGGACTAAGAAATTGTGTTGATGCGATGTGATGACAAGTGTCATCATTTTATTGCATCACACGCCCTCTTCGGAGTGCATTTTCATAATACTAGCGATTAAAAGAAATGCATTGAGCTGAGGTGAATAAGTAATGGACGCGTGTCAGGTTACAATTGTAGTGCTACGTCTCTTCACAACGTATTTTGGTTTTTCATTAGCTTTGAGTAAGCTGCGCTGAAGCACTGTGTTAATGCGTGTAAGGTATTGCAGATCAATGGTCATTGTGACAATGCATTCTTGTGATCATCAACAAAGAAGATGTGTGATGGTGACATGTCTCATTGAACGACTATCACAATATCACATAAAGATGTATGTTTCTTCAATCATAAACTGTGACAATGCATGATTATAACATGTGTCCTCTTTGAATGGAAAGAAAGTAGGATCAATGGTTGATATCCAAAGTGAGAAAATGACTATTTCCTGAAGATAAATTTGATGGGAAATTACAAAGTAGAAGCTGATTTGATTGTAATTCTTGAAAAATCATTTGACAGTTTCAAGAAATGCGAAGTAGTTAGGGTTGTGTGTAATGATGGAAATAGTTATGATCGTGATCTTGTTGAGTTAGTGTACATGTATATCTAATTACATAAAGGTTACTAAATTGATCTTTCATAGTCGTGTGTAATAAGTATTCAGTAAAAAGGGGAACTGTGTGAATGAGGACATAGTTTTGATGCTAAATTGAAAGGGAGAAGAAGTCACGTAGAAAGAAAGTTTGAGTGTATTGTTTGATGGAACTAATTATGCTTTTTGGAAAATCAGAATGGAGACTTACCCAACCTCTCTTGGATTTGATGTATGGTAGTTTGTTGTAGATGGATACACAACACCAACAACTCCTCCCACTACCTCAGTTGATAAGAAAGCTTGTGAAGACAATTCCAAGGCTAAAAATGCTATTCTATGTGGTCTAACCAACACAAAATTGGTAAAAGTCATGAATTATAAATTTTCCAAAAATGTATGGGAGAAATTACACAATATCTATGAGGGTGATGATAAAGTGAAAAAAGTAAAATTGCAAACTCATAGAGGAAAATTTGAGAATCTTAAGATGAAAGATGAAGAAAATACTACAACATACTTGCTTAGGGTAGATGAGGTAGTAAATGCAATTAAAGGTAGTTGTAAAGAAGGTTTTGAGATCTCTCCCACAATGGTTTCACTCTAAAGTCTCCGCAATAGAAGAAGCTAAAGGTTTGGAAAAGTTTTCTATGGATGATTTTTTTGGGTCACTAACTACATATGAAATGAGAAGGGAAAGTACAAGCTCAACAAAGAATGAAGTAGCATTCAATATTTCCAAAACCAAGAAGATTGAAGATGATTCATAACCAAGTACCAATTCAAATGAAGAAGAAAAATTTGTCAAGAAATTGAAGAAGGGCTCTGGAAAATTCAAAGGTAAGAGCTACCTTTAAAATATTCCAATTGTGAAAAAATAGGTCATTATGCCTCAATGTCCCTTAAGTGAAAATGAAAAGGGAGATAGTTCCAGGAATCAAGAAGTTTCCAAATATAAAAAGAGAAATTTTAGTAAAAAGAAGTCTTTATGTTGATAAAGCAATTAGTTCTTCAAATGATTGTTCTTCTGGAAGTGAACAAGATGAAATTTCATTTATGGCTATGGAAATCAAAGAATGTGAAGATTCTGAAGAGGAAGAAGGTGAGGTAGATTTGGAAGGTGAACTAGTCTCTGCATTAGAAGATTTGAAGGATGAAAGAAAAAAAAAATTAAAAATACAAGCTAAGCATTGAAGAATCTGATAAACTTGTTGACCTAAAATTGTAGTTAGAAAAATCAAAGAGAATAGAAGAGTAACTAGTTTGGATTTGAAGAACAAACTAGAAGTGTCAAAAATTAGAGGTTGAAGTTGTCTTTTTAAGAAAGGAATTAGAGAATACAAGTTTATAGTTAAATAGAAGTCTCAAGCTTGGAAAGAGTTTTGAAGTTCTTGTTGAAATGATTAACAGTCAAAGATCCATTTTCAACAAGTTTGTTGGTTTAGGAAATGAGGAAGACAAGAGTTTCAAGGATGTTGATGAGAAATAAATAGGTTCAATACCGGTTGTTGGGAAATTCAATCTCTATCCAAATATGACTTCAATTGATGAGATACAAGGCTTGTACTACAACAACATGCAAATCTAAAAATTAAGTTTCCTTAATATGGAAATACCATGATTAGTTCCATCTTCTTTATGATGCCAAAAAATAGCCAACATAACATTCTTATAAACACTACCTTATGTGAACTTATAACAATAATAAATAAAGAATATCATCATCATAAGATAGCAACAATGAGGCACGAAACAAAAACACAAGATCATCACATAGCGCATGATTTATGTGGAGAAACCCTTGCGGGAAAAAAAAATCGACCAAGAAGAGAGGCCAAGTATGTATTTTCATCAAATAAATGAGATTACAATACAACCACTACATCCATTCTCCTCTTTTCCTCCAACATGGAAGCATTTGTGTACCTATGAACAACCTTCTTTTCCTCCACCTATCCTTGTTCCTGTAGAGTAACACTACATTCAACTATTCCTTCTTAATTCTACATCCAAGAGGCTGATTTTATAGACTTGTGAAGGCATCTAATGCACCAAACAAGGCCCCCAAAGATGACCCTTCATTCCAAACATCCCCAACCTTTATATTACCTCCTTAGAATGCGAAAAGACACTGGTTTTGGCTCCAATACTTTCCCTCCAACTTGGGTGCCTAAACTTGAGAAGAAAAACATTACATTAAATTTAATAAATGATGGAAAACCAAGTGACACATGTTACCTCTTTCCAAGCACCCACTTGGAGAATCCCAGTAGTCACTTATTTATCATTTCCTTTATCTTTTATTATCCTATTCTAGGCATCCACATGTGGGGAAAACAATATTAAATATTTATGTCCACAACCCACCTTTACCACTGCTAGTGGACCCATCATCCCTTATAAGTATATTAGAAACAATAGTGAGAATTAATATTACAAAATATTTCCCAGTACACCCTAAGTTCCTAGGGACACTTTCCAAGGATGTTGGAACCATGATATATGACATATAATTTACAAGGTGGATGAAACCTAATCCTAACATTCTCCCACTTGACATCAACATTGTAAATACAACCATAGGAATCACAAACAAGGGAAAAGCATCCCTTATCCAAACATGTACCATCTGAATCTTCACCATTCTCTCATGCTCCAACAAGATACCTACAAAAGCAACCATGATAACCACCATCAATCAAGAAATTCCTTCACATCCTCCAACATGCCACCTATGGAAGAAAAAAAGAATATGCCAAGGTGAAACATATCAACTGTCACTGAAACATGCACCAATCTTTACATGAACATAAGCATCAAATTTAAATGATAATGAAGGCTCTGAGTAATTTCCCATACTCATACCACTTGCAATAGCAACCACAAAAAATTGCAACCCATCCATGCTAAGCATACCTCGAACCAAGGTATACCAAACATAGGTAAAACTTCATGCCATCAACATACCAACCCAAAATATACAATCAAGTCTGTGTATATCATCCTTCTATCTCAATGCAACATACCAATGAGAAAATGACCACAAACAAGACCAACTAACAAGTTTGCATTAACACTAAAACAATCTTGTGGATATAGAAAGTTCACATCCAAGTCATCCCGCTGCAAGAAAATGGGTAGCTAATCCACATCCTTCATAACTCATAGATCCAAATCCAATGAAGACATGCAAACTCATAATCACATCAGTAACTAGTAAACCAAGATATCAAAGAGTATCAAACATATAGCTAGAAACTCCCACTACACGAGTAATGTCAAATCTGAAAATAGATCATGGTATATCAAGTCTATGTATAGTACTTCACATAGAGGATGTGGCTAATTCCTCTATTACATAGTGTCAAAGAAACATACAATGATATGAAAATCCTACAAACAAATATGCTACAATACCTCTCTCACCATTAGTCTCCATATCTCTCCCAAGTTCTTCACACTCAACCATGTGAAGCCAAACTTCTAGGAAGAATACCATGACCAAAGAGAGAAACTAAAAATCAAACCATATCCTTGTTCCATACTAACATGTACCAAGCTATGTAATGTAAGATCTCCTTCCCCATTCCCAAACTGAAAGGATATCAACATCTAACATTCAAACCAAATGAAAACATGGTAGCTATAAATGTAAACCTCTCAAACCGAAGGTAAAACAAATCAACCAATCATTCCCACAACAAAGGGAATATGCCCAAAGCCACAAACCATTTCTTGTACCTCTCCAAATAAGTCCTCAAAACTAGAACTATAGCTCAAGACAAAAACAAGGAGGACAACGAAAATCCATAAACCATGCATCTTCTTCTTAACAAGTCCTCAGAATGTCTATATTCAAGAATAACTCATATGAGAAGGAAATATACAAAATAAATAATACATCTGATATTCAAGCAGGAAATACCTCTAAGATATTTCACCTACCGAGTAGACCAAGTGTGGGATACGAGATTTTCCTATACACAAAACCAATAAGTGACAATATTATTTTCAAGTCCTTAATGGAATCACATCTATAACCAGGTGTAGGCTCCTCAGTCTTCCTGCTAAAATACTCATAAAAAAGTAACCATCTCAACATACCATCCCATAAATAAGAGATCTTGTCTCACCTGAGTCTCTCTAGTCTCCATGAGCATCCACCAATCAATCGTGCCAACTTCAAATGCAACCCTACAAAATCATGAAGCTCTAAGAAAATGGTTAATGCTCAAAACAAAAGAGAACCAAATGAGACCATTGTCAAAATTCTAACTATAGAATCAAGAACATATCATGACATCATGATCTAACTCCCCCTCAATGGAGATCACATAACTATCCATCATCAATGATTAATCAACATCATTGCCAAAGCTCCCACTGAACCGTGTAACCAATCTCTCTAGGCATCATGATAACCATCTCCTAACTAAAGATCCTCCATGGACCCAACACAATCAAAGAACTCAACACCATGAGCTCCCAAAAGGTAAAGTACAACTACAATCTCTAAACCAAGAAGATACAAATGCTACACATCCTTTGAAAATAGAACCAAAGATGTCATAACTCTCACTGCAATCTAAGGTAAAAATCCAATAGCTCCTTATGACACCAACAACCATTGCAAAAGACCATCCATCTTCTAATCAAAGATTATCCATGGCTCACTACACACTGAAACAACAACAAATTAGAACCAAAATATTGAAACAAAGAAGATAGAACACATTATGTAACTACATAAATCTCCCTTTGAAAGTAACACCGAGTTATACATGGCATCATGACCAATATCATTACCAAAACTCTACTCAAAGTGAACACAACTTCTCATGCACCATAAAAAATGCTATAAATTCAAATGAAAAACTATATTAGGTACTCTCAATAACCATCTCCCACTGCAATTAGCATACCAAAGTAATAATGGTGGCAAAAAATAATTCCTACCAAAAAAAATCCACATTAGAAATTTTTCTAAGATCTGCACATATGTAACATCTCAAAGGAGAAATACATAATCAGTGCTCCAATCTCAAATAATTGAAAAATAATTCAACCCCCACATTAGTATCATACAAAACATAGATAATTACGTATAACATGTGGATTTCCAAGACTCAAACACTAGAATCAATGCTAGATATGATTTTCCAAACAAACCCACATAGGAGTAACCATAAATCAATGAGAACTCTCCAAGCAACCATGCAAACTTGTAATTGTCTTCATCTAGAACAATCTGAGTATAGTCTCATCACAGATCTACATACCACATATTTTAGTTAACATGTAAAACATGCAAAACCATCTTTGTAAATCTGAAATCCATTTAACCATCCAGACATTCACACCAAACATGTGATCTAAATAATGGAATAAGCATAGATCTACAAATCCACAACTGAAAACAAGAGTGAAATGAAACCCAATATGAAAAACCAAGTTGTCCAAGAGCTTATAAAATATGAAACATATCAACTCCACAACTCACAAAGAGGTTATTGTCTTATCTTCCAGTGATTTCATGTAACAAAGGGCTAAAACCATGAACCTAACATAAGCACTCCATTTTGTAGTCCAAATTGAGAGTGTTCCTTCATGTAACTAGGATGTCTCTACCCATCC
Source organism: Sequoia sempervirens (assembly GCA_007258455.2). Classification (NCBI taxonomy): domain Eukaryota; kingdom Viridiplantae; phylum Streptophyta; class Pinopsida; order Cupressales; family Cupressaceae; genus Sequoia; species Sequoia sempervirens. Next base: position 11,223 of record VDFB02169490.1, on the reverse strand, counting down.
AACATGAACACCTTCTTGCTGCACATGACCACAAGATAAAGGAAAAAAAAAAAACAAACAAGGGAATACAACCATATTTTCAAACAAGAGCTCCAAGTTACTAAAACATAACCAACACCATAAAGATCCATAATCATGAGCTTCCAATACCCAACATAGACCACATTGAAAATATCCATGACTTCCATTTTCATAAATATGCAAAAAAAAGTTAACTCAAGAAAATTCATTGCTGCCCCAAAAGCCTTCCAACAACCTCCAATTCATTCTAACAAATTCCCACAAGCTTTCCAAGCTAAGAAATCAAAAAGAAGGAATACCCAGAACCTAGTTAACCTTCAATCTCTGATACCAAATGATGAGAAAAAAATAGGTTCAATATCGATTGTTGGGAAATTTAATCTCTATGCAAATATGATTCAATGCATGAGATACAAGGCTTGTACTAAAACAACATGAAAATCTAAAACTTATATGCAAATCTGAAAACTAAGTTTCCTTAATATGGAAATACCATGATTAGATCCATCTTCATTATGATGTCAAAAAATAGCCAACATAACATGCTTATAAACACTATCAACATAAGCTAGCAATAATGAGGCACAAAACAACAACACAAGATCATCACATGACATAGGATTTACGTGGAGAATCCCTTGCAAGAAAAAACTCCACCAAGAAGAGAGGCCAAGTATGCATTATCATAAAATAAATAAGATTACAATACAACCACTTCCATTCTCCTCTTTTCTTCCAACATGGCAGCGCCTGTGTACCTGTGAACAACCTCCTTATGCCTCCACCTGTCTTTGTTCTTGTAGAGTAACACTACATTCATCTATTCCTTCTTAATTCTACATCCAAGAGGCTGATTTTGTAGACTTGCGAAGAAATATAATGCACCAAACAAGGTGCCCAAAGATGAACTTTCATTCCAAACATATCCAACCTTTGGATTACCTCCTCAAAATGTGAAAAGACATTGGTTTTGGCTCTGATACTTTCCCTCCAACTTGGGCGCCCAAACTTGAGAAGATAAACATTACATTAAATGTAATAAATGATGGAAAACCAAGTGGCATTTGTTACCTATTTCCAAGCACCCATTTGGAGAATCCCAACAGTCACTTATTTATCATTTCCTTTATCTTTTATTATCCCATTCTAGGTATCCACATGTGGGGAAAACAATATTAAATATTTATGTCCACAACCCACCTTTATTGTTGATAGTGGACCCGTCATCCCTTATGAGTATATTACAAACAATGGTGAGAACTATTATTACAAAATATTTCCCAATACACCCTAAGTGCCTAGGGACACTTTCCAGGGATGTTGGAATCATGATATATGACATAGGATTTACAAGGTGGATGGAACCTAATCCTAAAAACTATCTCTAAAAATAATGCAACCACTTCTAAGAAGCTTGAAGGGTTCATGAAGAATAAGAAGACTAAATATCTCAAAAAAATGGATGATGGATTCATCAATGTGCACAATACAAAGAAAATATTTAAGAATCAATCTGTAAGACAAACCCAATTTAATTATGCTTTTCATGGTTATTGTTTTTCATGTAATCAGTATGGAAATAAAGAAATAGTTTGCAAAATTAGACCTTTAAGAAATGATAGACATACTTTTGGAAGCAAGAATCCTTTTAATCCTTTAGTTGATCTAAATGATGTATGCTATAACTATAACAACTATGGAAATATCCCTAAGTTTTGTACAAATGTGTTTATAAAGCCTCTTAGACAATAGACAAAGATGTTTAATTCTCTAGGGAAAAACATATTGGCTCATGTTCATGCAAGACAAAAGAAAGAGTTTGCATCTCCTGCACAAAAGAAAGAACATGGGCAAAGTTTTGAGGAAAAGCAAAAAAAAAAAAAAAAGGAATTAGAGAGATAAAAAGACTATGATGAAGAATGAAAATTCAATGATAGTCCAAAAAAAATTTCATGCCAAAGGACAAGGAAATCCTTAGGTGATTGATAGTGGTTGCTCTAGTCACATGACTGGAGATAAGAGCAAATTCACTATCTTGGAGAAATGGAATGGCGGGACAATTAAATTTGGTGATAACACTACTGGTAAGATAACTGGAAAAGGTACATCATGCATATATGGTAAAAATGATTCTCAAGATGTGTTGTACGTAGAAGGATTAAAATATAACTTGCTTAGTGTTATCCAAATGTGTGACAAAGGGTATAACTTGTTATTTCATGCTAGTGGATGTGAGATAAGAAAAACTAGCTCTGGTAGACTTGTTGCCAAGGAAAGAAGAACATACAACTTGTACCATCTGAAAGAGATGAAAAGTGGAAGATGTCTATTAGGGAATGTTGATCATGAAAGCTTGCGCTTCTCCGAACAACCTTATGGAAAATTCAATGAATGGGGGACTTTTTTGCGCTTCACTGAATAACCTCTAGGATTTTTAAAGAAGTTGGCTCTTTGTGTTTGGGAAAAGGAGAAGAAAATGTAATAATAAAAATTAACTAAGACAATGCGCCGAAAGGTTTTACAACATTTCAAAACCCTAACAGGTTCCCATTTTCAATGAAACAAACATAGAATGCCACAAACCCTTCATTGTTGGAAGGGGAACAAGTAACTAAGGCCTATGAGAGCACAAAGTAGTCATTCAAATCCTTCCGTGGGAAGCACCCATCAAGGTTCAATAGAAAAAGGGAACCTTAGCTTGAACAAGATGTTTCAGATCCTTACAAAACTATTTTTCCTTGACAACATAATATAAAATCTGACATAATTTCAATAGGAAAATGAAAGAGTATCATAACATGGTTCAATTCTTGAGAGTTTAAGTTAGAAGAACATAAAAGCTAGTAAATAAGAATAAATTATTAGGACTGTATGCAAAAATAAAGTGACACAGAGCATTCAACATGTATGGAATAGAGAATAAAAATGTAAAACAAAGGTCGTATGTGCACAATCTAATATAATCTTTCTTCTATTAGTTGATTTTGCAGGATAACAAAAATGTTAAGGTTGGATAGCAGATCAAATGGTTGTCTTGAAATTTGATTACACAACTTCTTATAAAGAAATCAAAATTCTATAAGAAATCTTCTACACCCTATTTTGTCTATCTACTACTATCCACTAGTACTACTACTAATATTGATGATCCTAAGAGGCTACTGGAAATTCCCTTTTATAGGACAAGGGAAGCATATAAGCACCGAGCACTCTCTGCCACCAAATATAAAGCCCTAATAGGTGTCATCATAAGATAGCCTCAAAATATGATAAAAAATTGAAGATCTGATCATGACAATAAAAATTGAGTTGCTTTAATAATGGTGATGGGTGCAACAACTTGATGAACTAGATGCCACAAGAGCTTCGTGTAGATCTCCCTGTTAGAAGGAAGATACGAGATTGTAAATTCTCGATGAAATCTGATCTAATTGGTTGTAGGTAATAATGGTGTCATCAAAAGGAAGCTGACCCTTGAAGTTGCAAAGGAACAAAACACTTTGCCACCCGACAGTGCCTGCAAAGATATTGTTCTTGACAGTGAAGAAAGTTGCTCAACAAAAGATGGGCAACGTGGCATGCTAGTGAGCATTCTTAAAAAAATGAGAGAGTGGCATGTCAAAAATCCCCGCGGGGTGGCCACGTGTCTTGCTTCAGGTCCAAAAGGAAGGCAATATCCAAAAAGGTTGTGCAGCCACTATGTGGCACCATTGTGCACCTTTTCGCCAAAATTATCTCACAACCTCCAAAAGATGTGTTAATGCGACATGTGGTGAGGTGAATACAAAATCCAAAAAGATAAGGACCATTGGGGTTGCAAGAGAAAAGATAATAGAAAAAAACATACTCAAGAGAAAAAAATTTCTCCGCAATTTTTGGTGACTCACAAGGGGCCTTTACTTGCGAAGGCATGGACCCAGAGAGATAAAACAACATAAAAAGAGAAAAGAAATCTACGATCCCTAGTTTGAGGAATACAAAATGTAGATACTCCCAATATCCATTAGAAGGAGAAGCCAATGCATGTAGCATCTCAGAAGCCTGATCCAAGTCGATTGTCTCCTTGAAGGAGAATCCTTCCCATTTTGCTTGTGCCACTCTGATGTGGAAGTAGAGCTGAGCCAAGGGGAAAGAACCTTTTCAATATTTTCGGTCGTAGGTGACAATCTCAACCTTTGGAGTTATGACTGGTCCTTTTGCTTGACCTCTAAATCCTTCCTGAGTTTTTTCTCAGTAAATAATGCTCCATTAGGAAAAAATGGAGAGGGTAAACCCAATTGGATCAAATATTTGAAATCCTCTCTCATTTCGTAACCTTATTAGTTAGCGCCAACTGGAAATTCTTACTACTATGGGTGGCTTGGTTGCACATGACAAACTCATTTTCCTTCCTAGTAGCCGCTCTTCGATCTAAAATCCCAACGCTCGCTAAAGTCTCCTCAATCACCTTATACAACTTGATTATTAAATTACCCGACTCAATAGAATGGGGGGTGATTGTATGTAATATTTGGTCGACTTTTGGGCCAACCTTTGCATTCAACTCTTGTGCATCTGCTATAAACATCAAAGCTAGCTTTAAGGCTGTCGTTGCAACCTTAATTCTTTCCCAATGGGAGGAATGCAACCCCTGTAGCACTGGGAGGAGTTTAGACCTTCGCACCATGGTCAGTTCCTGCTGGAACTGAGACTCCTTAACTTTTATTTCCTCCTTTAATTGATTGATCTCTATCTAATCCATTTGAAGCTCCTCCATTGCTCAAGACCGGGCACTAGTCAATTCTCCTTGTATTTTGTTCTTTTCCTTTTTGAATTGCTCGCCTATCTGCTTAATTTGGTCTGTAGCTTTAGACCATTTACTTTTCATTTCTTGCAGCTCTTTCTATAATTCTTCACATCTGTTGTCCTATTGGCCCGATATGTCGGCAAACTTCTACTTTTGTTTCCATTCCTCTGCAACCTTTTTCATTTGGGCCTTTAAATCTTCTATTACTTTGTGCTCGGTTTCAACCTTGCATGCCATCTTTTCCACTTCGGCCAAAAAATGATCCTTTTCAGTCTGAGTGGATTCAAGTGACATATCCACTTCTCCTTGTAGATCCTATGCCTACCTTAGGTGGGAAATATCCATATCCTTTTCCTTTATCTCTGCCTAGTGCCTGTCAACCATGGCCTTTACATTTTCCAACTCTACCTCCCACTTCTTCAATTTCCTCTCCAACTTCCTATAATCAATGTATACCACCTTCTACATGGCCTTGGCGAGGCCTATCTTGTAATGAGGAAGCACCTCACTTAGGTTCGGGCCCACAATTTGAATCTCATAGTCCTCATACTACACCTCTCCTTCTGGCTTAGAGACTAGTGGCTTCATAGCCAAAATTATCAAGGACCTTTTCTCTTCATCAAAACATGTCTCTGAACTCAAGGTGGTTGGAGCTGCCGCAACCTTTTCCAATTTCTTTTCTTTTCTTTCCCTTCGCGCCTGCTTGGTCAACTCTATTTGGGTTTGAAGATTCTGCGAAGACTTGATACTCTATGTAGCAATGGGGATGCTAGCAAGGAGGCCATAAAGAGTGGCACATGGGATGCTCTCAGCCGCTTGGGCTTGGGGAGAGGCAAAGGGAAAAGCTATTGGTGAGAAGGGTGGGATGCCTCAAAAATATTGAGTGGAGTGTGGAGTACTCATTGTGGTAAGGGATGCAATGATTGAAAATAGATGCATAGGCTAGGAAGTAGGCAATGGTGACGAAACCTATAACATGGGTGGCTTTGAAAATGAAACCTAAACTTCAGATAAAGCAATTAGAATTTCAACTGTAGTTATAGCAGAAGACGCATGTTCTACGTGCAACGCTTCAATAAGAGGCTCAACAACCATGGCAAGAGGTGTGTCAAGGATGAGAAGGTTAGAATTGATTGATGGACGATTCTTCTCTTGGGATGGAGGGCTTGTAGATACTAATGAAGTAGTGGAAGAAAGAACAACATGTGCAAAACTTACCTAAACCATGAGGAACGAAGATGCTTGCAAGGAAAAATTCACCTCTTCCTCTTCCTTGTCTGAAGGTCCTTTCCCGCCAAATTCTTGGACCCTCCTCTTCGCAGAGGGTGCGCTTGTTGCTCTAGACCCTTCTACTACTGACCCCAATGAACCTTGGGTTCCCCGACCTAGTGAAGACTTCTTCACAAATCATCAGGTCCATTTTTCTTTTGTCAAAATATTGGTAGAAGAGGATACCTACAAATCCTTTTGTCATGATACTTCCTTCTCCTTCCCATTTCTAGTTTTGGTCACCTAGGGTTTTGAGTTAGTACCTTGGACATATTCCTATTCGGGGTCCTAATCATACTCTTGATTTGAATCATACTCGACCTCTTTATCATAAAGATCTTCAAAATATTTTTGCATCGGGATAGCTCCGTGCAAGGGTCCTATTTTCCTGTTCTCTTGTCGATAGCTCCATAAATTGGCCGCTTTTATTTTGGACCACCCCTTCTTCTTCAACTGTTGTTTTATGGGTTTTTCCATCGACATGCTTGGGTTCAATTCTGCCATGACTTGATAAAAAGTAAGCCACTAGGGCCACACAAATAGTATATCATCCAAGTCGACATGGGCATCTTCATTTCCTTCGATTGGATTTTTCCTTTCTTCCCAATATGGCCTCGACTCATGTAAAAATTATATGTGCCCTTTCGAATTATATTTTCATTTTTCGTAGATAAGCCTTAGGCCAAGCTAGGCCAATTCTCTAATCAATACATTTTTCTCTTCTCTTTTCATGAACATCACTTTTCTCTTGCCAATGGTGAGAGGGATGGCATGAAGCTTCATCTTTTTCTTCTTGGCACCATAGGAATAATCTACAATTGATAATTGCTAATATATTTCCATGGAAAGTTTCTTGGCCATTACAAATATTGGCAGCTGAAAAGGCTCTCCTGAAAATCCATGGCATCTAATAAAATTAAAATCTAGGCCCATGAAATAGTCAAGTGGGATCTCGTGTTTCCTCATCCACTCCAAATCCTCAAGAGGGAACCTATGCAGAGGTTGTTGGGACAGTTCTTGAAGAATTGGGTTCATAAAATACTTGACAAATGTATAATAGTCATATGTGCTTGAAAGCACATGGGTCCACACCAAAATTGGTTTAAACAAATTTTATCCACTCTAAATGTTGAGCGACAATTGACTAAGCCCAAAGAACTTAGGGTTCTAGTGCAATATTAAATGTACCAAGAAAGAGGAATACCTGAACTTAAAAGAATGGATATACTCGTCCAATTGCCTGAGCATCTTGTTTGCAATTGTCTTGGAAAATTCATATTAGTTTCTTCCTTTTTCCTTTTTGAGCATAAAGGCTAGACCCATCTAATATTTGAGAACCTCATCATCACAGTCCATGTCATATATGAAGACTGGCATTGAAAATACATCCTACAAGTTTGAATTAAACTAGTTAAATGCAAAAGGGAAGGCAGGCTCCTCATTGTTAGGTCCTCGACTTTTCTCAATGCTATAGAATGTTATCTTATCTCTCCTTGACCTCTAGAATATTTCCACGCCTGTCTGTGAGAAATGATTGACCTCCATGTTAGAGGGGATACATAACATATCATTGATGGTCGTGACACCAATGGTGATTTTTAACTCTCCACCCTTGATGACCCTATTTTCCCTATCTAACTTCTCAACACATATATCTACCAACTTTGGGTATGAATGGATGAAAGGAAGCATATATTGTGGTAGACCACAATGCCATAGTCTTACCCCAAGGATCTTGACGTTTCTTTCCTGTTACCTAGCAACCTTTCTCTAGAAGGCCCCCTCTTGTAGAATTTTGGGGTTGGTATGCAACTTTGGCTCAAAAATATTGTCTGTGAAATCCTTGACCACTTCCGGTTTGATGTGGGTTCCAAGCCTTATGAGTTTGGTATGAGAAAAAATCTTCTCTTTTGGAATTTGTGTGTTAGCATAGGATAAATCTCTGAAAATTTTGACATAACCTGATTGAGAGAAGGGAATTTTAGTGTCCCTATCAAAGGATGATGCTTCAACAACCATTATTGTGTCCTTCAAAATAATTTTGTAAGAACTTGCCTCTGCACTTAGAGAAATTTTACTTTTTCCAAGGGCTCACACATAGAAACTTTTCTGCTTTAGCTTTTTAATTTTCATTGATGCATATAGAGTAAATGCATGGCCATTATTGATAGCCTTTTGAGTGTTTCCAGCAAAGGAAATATGTGCAAAATAAATGCTTGTATTCTTGGGAAGTACAACCTTTGCTTTGGGAAGGGAATTAATTACATTTCTTACACCATTTTCAGAGAAGGAAAGGCTTGATAAATGAGAGACGTAATTGGAAAAGATGTCTATATTAAATAAGTACGAATTGGCCTTTAAAATGGTCTTTTCATACAACGGAGTTGGCTGGCGATTACAAAGGTGACAAACACATGGTAATAGGTCATATGTCTAGTCATTAATATCATCACCTGCATTAAATTTTTAGAGCCTTGCAAAATTCCATACATACGATTTCCCTTTAACTCTCACCATCAACTTGCATTTCCCATTGTCGTTCTGACAGGGAAAAGATTTTCCATTTGCAATTTTTTTGGACCACTTTTTCTATAAATAGAATGCTATTCCCACAAAAATATTCATTAATTTTGTGACTTCTTTATCTTTTATTTCATGAAGCATGGGCACTCCGATCAGACTCTTAAGTTGGAAGAACCAGGTTGCCTTTGTAGGAGAGTTCACTGACGACAAAATTAAGAGGCTCCTGAAGATGAAGTGTCCCTTGACTATCACTACGTTTAAGTGGGTGTTGGGGAGACATTTTGTTATGAACTCAAACCACTACCGATCCAACATAAACACCATTTCTCAAAATTTCACTTCCTTGTTGGACCTAAATATTGCTAAGCCATGGATAATATAACTCTGTAAGGCCATGTTTTGCAAAGAGTATCTAATAGGCATTGTGGAAGTTGTTGTCATGGCGGTCATGGGCCTTGGCATACCCTCCACCATGGAAATTATTCGGCACATTGATAACATCGAGTTGGTTCCTTGGATTCCCTTTCTTTTCAGTTTCTGAACAATGTCTCTTGAGTGACATTGCCAACAGGAGAAGCCGAGTAGCTCCTTCCTCCTCTGTTTGAACAATGTTGAGCCAATTTTCAGCATAGAATGGCTCACTATCTTTGAGAATTTGGTGTATAACCTTAGAAGAGTGGTGGTAAACGTTGATGATTGACCCCTAGTCAATCGTGTGGATCTGTTTGATGAAGAATCTGCTACCGTAAGCCCAAGACTTCGAAGGATATCACCATTTTTTTTGCTTGTTGTGACTTGGAGGTTAAAATTCATGCTACCTTGTGCTGCCACCTCCAAAATTTTGGTTAGAATGATGGATATCATTTTTTTCTATTTGAAAAAGAAGATTTTATACTTTCACTATGAGCTTGCGAGCTCCCTCAAAAGTAGGCCTCAGCACCTTGAACTATACGTAAATTTTTTCTTATAAATATAATATAGATTTTCATTGTTTCTGCACTTGTTTTATTCACAAAAAGCACATTTACAAAAAATTTATACATACGGTACATAAAGTGTAATTTTTTTAAGAACTATGAGTCTTTAATTAAATAGTTTCAAATGAATACCATTTACTAGTATCTCCATGGTATTTTCATTCATATCTTCAAGCTCGTATGCATTACTAGCTTTACATTTAGAAATATGGAAGGAACCCTTCCACAAAGAGTTGAATTTGGCATGTTGGCCTAGTTTAGCAGCCCGTTCATCGAATTTTAAGACTAGGCTCCCCTCCTCAAATTTTAGCACTTTATTAGGGTGTCGAATACTTTTCCTCTTTTCTCCTAAAGGCTTAGTAGTTTGGTTAGCCTTACTTCCATTCCATCACTTTCCTCGATCTCTAAAGAATTTAACAATTGTAGTGCTGGAATCTCCATTGAGATGGGTAGGACCACCTCCTTCCCATATACTATTTCATTAGGATAAGCCTTTAATATTTTCTTTGGGTTGATGTGGTCCACCCATAAAGCTACGCATAGGTGCTTGTGCCATTCCTTCTGGTGTTTTGAACCGATGCGCTTTATCAGGCGAATCAAATTTTTGTTGGTAGATTTTTCCATTCCATTTCCCTATGGATAGTAATTTGATGAAATCTTCAGATATAATTCATGCTTGAGAGAAAAATATGACATCCCAGATCCTACGAAGGTTCATGCATTGTCCAAGATGATGGTTTTAGGGGAACTGAACCTCGTTACCAATTATTCAAGGAAGTTGATGGTTTCAACTTCGATAGAATTTCTTAGGGGAGCCACCTCCATCCATCTTGTAGAATAGTCAGTGGTCATTAAGATCCATTTATGTCTCAAGATGGAGATGGGATTGATCATCCTAATGAAATCTAATCCCCATTTTACAAAGGGTTCCTCAACAATGATTGCGCTCAAAGGAATAGTAGAGTTCTTCTGCTTTCCAATGTAAAACTTGTTAAATGAACAAGATAACTGAGAGGGGGGGTGAATCAACTGTACCAAATTAAAAAATCAAAACCATCAACAATATTTAGATCCACATGCATTCATAAAACCCTTAATCTGTTATAATGTTTAAGCATGACAAGAAGATAAGATAAATTGAAACAACCAACACCATACACAAGAGAACACCAAATTTATGTGGAAAACTGAATGAGGGAAAAACCACAGTGAGGATTAGTTCACCATATAAGTAATTGAAAAATTTGTACAAGGGCTCACTTCCTAAATAGGAAACACTATCTAAAAAGGCTCATAGCTAGGGCTCACTGCTACAAAAAGAAAAAATAAGATAGAAGAGAAATGTTACAGAAAGAACAACTTCTCAATGCAACATAGAATCCACCACAATAGCTCCAACACCTTCACAGTCTTTCTTGAATGATTGTGGACACCTTTAGCTCACTAGATTCAAAATTCCAACACTTTGAAGTTTGCACTACCCTACTCAAACTCACACTCTACTCTTCAAAAATTTGCATCACTTGCATCACACACATCTATCCTTTCTATCTTATCAACCTTCAACATCTCAACTCATACTTATATCATCCTCAACCTTGAAAACTTTCTCCAAGGTTTGAAATATATGCTTCACACTTTGCAATT
>VDFB02169488.1:0-22507 GCA_007258455.2 Sequoia sempervirens | reverse complement strand
GGTACATAAATTTATTAATAAAGTCAACAACAATTCAATATCATACTTGTGATTCAAGTGTGCACATAAATTTCTTTGGCTTTAGAGCTAGTTTTAATGATTTCTCTTCCTCACTTGAAATAGATAAAATCTATATAAACTAATTTATTTGTGAGATAACACCTCCTTTATGTAATAGGTGAAAAAAAATACCAACATCCATGTCCTCCTTCTCACTCGTGTTCTCAAGTGCATATCATCCACAACATATTAAAACAACATGTGTCATTCTACCATATCATTTGGCTACACACACTCTTCAATCTCAACCAACTTATTGTTGGAAGACCCCTCTTTAGTGTGTTTTTGGGGCAACATTTTTGTGGTTTATTCTTTACATCAATATATGAATGGTCTTGTTTGATTACACAATGTCTTTTTCTTTGGATTTAACTATATAGATCATTTATGTAGTTTTTTTGTGTGACTCAAATTATGCTATAGATAATTATCTACATCAAAAAATATACAAGTTGGAAACTTTGTACATTTGTGTATAATATGGCTATTTGTTGAGAAACAAGGTGGAACTAATACAATAAAATATCTACAAAGTATATGTAAGTTTGAAACATGTTTCATTTTATAAATAATCAATAATAATAAAATAAAAAACCATATAGACATAGGATCTATGTGGAGAAACCATTTTGGAAAAATATCCTATTGTAACAAAGAAAAAGGGAAACCCTAAGTTTAATGTATAAAACCTAGGATTAATTTCCTCCTTTTTCAAGGGTATATTAGGATGCAAATCAACAAGGTGATTAGATTGACTTTCAACCATGAAGGTGAGCCAATCAGAACTGTATCTATATCTTTTTGAGCCTTGGAAATGGATTGGGATTGATTTTCATTGATTGACCTAATTAGACTATGTGCCCCAATATGAAAATTGCAAAATCTCTACAAATTATAGATTGTAATAGATATTTGCAGGAAGATCTAGGAAGGGAAGAGTGTTGTGTACTTGTCATATAAATTTGAATTCAGTCACTATAGGAGGACATAGGCACCCAAGGGAATCTCTGTCCTTGTAGGGCTATTCTAGATATGTTTTCATAGTCCCTTTGATGTCAGATCTAAGACTCTTATTTTTTCTTGCAAACTTTTAAAATCATTCTTAGATAATTCTGTAGGTGAGTTTCCATGAATTGAAAAGATGTAGGGATTTGAATGCAACACCAAATAATTGATCTTCAATCTTACTTCAATTCTCTTTAGACTTGAAATCTACACATTTAAAGAGAGAAGAAATGTTGTGCCATTTAGGGTCTTGCCTTAGTCAAACCCCATGTTAGTGTTTCCACTTCCACAATGGCAATGTCAATGATAGGAAAGATAAATGATAGGAAGGAATGACGAATCAACAAAGTGCTGCAAATCACCACTATCCAATGGATTCCTTGAAGGATTGAAGTCATGCACATCACTTCAAGGTCTTGGATCTTGTTTGCTTGATTTTATTGAATTTATTGGAGACCTACAACAAGGGTTAACCTTCACAAACAATGATAACTTAAACATACATGAACTCACATAGGATTTGACACAATGATTGGATCTTGAATTGGTGCAGTAAATCACTAAAATGCTACTCTTGATTTTCTTGATAGTGCTCTTGACAATAATTTTCACCTCTCACTTCTTGTTAGATTTCAAATGATGCAATAACTAGGTATTTATAGGAATTTATTAAATTTCCCACAAATTAGATCATAGCCAACATTTTCAACTTTAATTTCAAAATTTAAAATGTTAACATCAACATATTTAAATTTTGAGCTTGACAAAATAGGGGGATGGAGCTGCCTAAGGGCGTCCCTATCCTGGCCCTATTTTCTAGGGATTTAGGTGCCGAGGGAAAAACATTAAATAAATGAATTTGTTCTATACTTGTAATTTATCAAAAAATGGTAAAATAAGCCTCAAAATGCATAATTTAGGAAATTAGGGGTTCAATTAGGTCCAAAAAATTAAGGGGAGCAAAACACAATGTGAAATTTTTAAGGGTGACAATTTTTGATGCTACATTTAGCCCACTTTAGTGAGAGTATGACCTTACATTCATACTCACACTAAAGTAGAAAATCTATGTCAAAAGGGGTCTTATTGTCCAAATGTTGAAGAGATAGGATGAATAAGGATCTAGGGGGAGCACACAAGCCCCCAGGATCCAAGATCCCATGGAAAAACAGCATAAGAAAAAAGGAACATGCACATGTATGAAATTCAACAAGACAACAAACACAAACATACATGTTGGAAAACATGAAGCAGTGCAATAAGAATACATGACATAACATAACATATAGATGACAAAAAAATGAACACAAAAATGATGCAAGAAAAAAGAAAACATATAAAAGACACAAAAAAAAGGTTAGTACTAAAAGGATTCAAGTTGGTAAGGCAAAGAGACCTCAATCTTAAATTTTCTCAAATACCAAACATCATCCATTGAATAAATGTTAGTTAAAAGAATTCTCCCATGAGGACTAGCAAGTTGCATTATACCACATCACTCATGAGCCATAAGGATCTACTGGCTAGCAAGCTGTATTATGCTAGGTGTCCATGCAATATGATGGGTTCCACAAGGCTAGCAAGTTGCATTATGCTAGACACTCATGAAACACATAGCTCTATTGGAAAACAAGTTGTGTTATGCTTGATGACCATGTTAAGGCATTCATGTATCACACTATAGAAAAGTCTAATATTTGCTAGGTGAATCACAAACCAAGGGAAACACAAGGTCTAGAGAAGCCCGATATTCACTATGTGAGCCCCCAAGACATAGTAGCAAAATGAGAAACACACAAGGTATAGTGAAGTTTTCTATTCACTAGGTGGGCACCCATTGACAACCATACCAAGAGTTATACTCCTTGATAACTCTAATAAGGTGTTACAAAATGATCAAGATGCTATGCCAACACAATACTAAGTTCAACACACATGAACAAAGTGAAGAAAAAATTCCAACACACCACTAAGTTCAATGCATGTGAACAAAGTGAAGCAAAAATGCCAAACTCACCTAAGAAGGTGAAAATACTCACGTAAGGAGGCACAAAAATAACAAGATAAGGCCAAAACCTCAAGAGTTGTTCTAACAACACCACTACAAAATGTGATTTCAAAAATAACAAAGGGGATTTTCTCAATATATGAAAGACCACACCTTAGGGAAGATCACACATGACATCACCACCAAGAGAGGACAAGTCGTGGAATAGAAACTCACACCTTAGGGAATACTAACCATAGAATTACCACCAAGGGGAACGTAATATGCCAAGAAGGGTCACACTCTTATGGGACATCAAGCCTAATATCACCACCAAGGAGACACTAACATAGATCAAGAAGGCCACATTTTCATTTCTAGGGTCACACTTTCTAGGAGATATATGATATCATAACTAAAACAAGACCATTCCTTATGAAAATAATAAACGGGGGACCATATGCTCCCCCTTAAAATGTTAGTGTACACTAACGTTTTAAGGAAATAGGAAGGGATCCATTGCTAGAAGGAATGCACCTAAAACTAGGCTATCTTACCCCTTACCCCTCACATGTAGGGAGAAAGGTGAGCCAAGATGGATGATGATATGCTACTCCTTGCAAGATGAAATATGATTGCATAGAACCTAATTTATACCTCCATTCATGGTATTAAGTATTGTGTGATACTAAAATTACCACATGACAAGGAACAACAACTAACACTATGTCTCTTATATGATTAATTGAAGATGTTTTCGTTATTTTTGAAGAAAAATAAACAAGAAATTTTGTAATTATTTCTTGTGTGTTGAGCTCTACAGGGGCATGGATACCTTATTCTTGTACACCACACCCTTTTCCATTATAACCAAATTGTTTCAATAGTTCATAACCCCTTCCATAAATGGATTCCATTTCTTTCGAAGAAGGTGGTTTTTCATAATCATCTTCATCATATGTAGATGTGTAATTTGTGTTTTACTCTTTGCTAGTAGTTGCAAAATTGAAAGTTTTTGATGTTCCAATGATACGTTGTGTTGATACCATTGTGTCTAGTTTCTCTTTTTCTAATTTTTTGTAATCTTGTATTCCTCCATGTTCATGTAGGTGTGAAATATTATAATCCCCACTCATAATCTAACAACTTTGTCACAGATGAAAGGCACTCATCTTTGTCTTCAATTTGTAAAGGTTCCACTTTTGTAGTTGGTGTCAATGTTCAAAGAGGATTCTTCATTCCTATTTCAATTTATAAATAATATTCAGATTTAGGATCAACTTTTATCATTTAAACCTTATTGTTGTATGTGTATTTCTATAACATGCCCATTATTCTACCAATTGATTTTTACTATGTTTAACCCACAAGTGAATAGTTTATGAATACCAACAATAAAAATAAATAAAAATTCTTTTCTATTTTAATAACAAGATGCACATTTGAAAAAATCCTATTTCAAACTTTCCCATTGCATTACAAAGTTTCATTAAAAATTCCCAAGTAACAATTCCACATTACATAATTTCATGATAACATTTTTCATTTATAAATACTCAATAAAGATAGAGAAACATGATTACAAACATAGCTTCTGTGAGCTTAATGATATAGACATATAAACAAAATATAATGATCCAAATCTCCCCAATGTTGGTGCATACCTCCTAGATGTCCCCATTATTGGTGCATACATTCTAGGTGTCCCCAAAACTGGTACAAGTACATCCTCAAATCCTAGCCGCCAACTGTATGAGGGAGAGCATCACTCAAGCACTTTTCCACCAACCACAAACTTATTGTAGTCCCCCACACATCTACCTAACTAGTAAGATGACCCTAATCTTTGACGAAGAGATTGGTATGGTGTCCTCATAATACTAGTCTTCATGAGCATGGTGTTATGTCCTATATATCTAGAGCTAAAATACATTGGCTACAACCTACATGTATGACATTCCCTACCTAGTATGCAAACTCGGATCATAGTGAACTGATAGTGTAAACAATGTTTACTTACACTACTTTGGCCAAAGAATTCAACACCCAATACTTCGAGTGTAGGTCATATATTCACCCACCCTTATTTTGATTTGATATTTGACCATTCATAATCTTTTCAATCATAAGATGCATTCATTCTATAAGGTGATGCAATAAAAACTGACTAACTAGGTTACTCCCTTTCCCATGGATTATTCTAGCCCCAAGAATAACCAAGATAACCATACATGCACACATACTAAGTGACCAACTAGGTTACTCCCATTCCCATGGACTATTGTAACCCCAGGAACAACCAAGTTAACCACCCATGTTCAAACTAAAATTTTCATTAAAGTACTACAAGATGATAACATAAATCATACTTCACAATTCATGCAACATACATATAGTCTTGACAACCTAAGTATAGTTCCAGTAACAACATAACCACACAAATTCCAATATAGAGTATATATGTATATGCTAAACAAAAGGGTTTCACCAAAAAAAGAATCTACCAAGAATCATGTAAGATTATCCAAAATAAGAAATAAACTAAGTTCATACAAGAAAGCTTAACATGCATTTATCCTTTCCATAAACAATGAAATTCATAGATAATAAAATTTTAACATAAAAATAATAGAGTAATAAAAATCAACATGCCTGAAATTATAGCTCCAACTAAAAATACTGCTTCCCAAGCTCAACTTCCACTATCACACTTGCTGCTCCTTCTAAGCTCAACCTATCTTCAATTCTAGCCTCTCGCAAAAATACAACAAATGAAAATTCTCAAAACAAACTCTCTTTCTCACTAAGCTTCTCAAAAACAAACTTGCACAAAAAACTACAATAGAATTACGAATGAAGATGTTGGTTTGGTTTTTATATTGCAACTAGGTTTGTCTTCTAATCTACCTGGAATTTCCAATTCCAATCAAGGGCAGCTCAAAGGACTTGGACTAACCGATGAGGACTTTAAAAGCCTCCTACACTTCAGATTCAAGACCCTAGAGGGTAATCCCTTAATGCTTAAATTACAATCTTTGCACTATTATCATAAAACAACATTAACAATAACAAATAATCTCATTTAATAGCCTTCAACATAATAGGATTTATTGAATAGGAATTGATCAGCTCATCATTAATATCAACTATTTGGAGCATGAGATAACTACAACACCTAGGATTTAAAAGATTTTAATTTTGGAAGATTTAGGACCAAGCTGAAAGCAATAGAAGTATAACACTTGACCAAAGGCTAAAAATGGGCTATGGAGAGTCATATAACTAACATTCATCCTACGTTGTTGAAACATATGAAAATCCTTAAAAGGTTATCATATTTATGACAAAATGCATTCACTAAAAGTTTTATCCGGGATAACTATTCTTATAAATCCACCTAAAACATAGTACTCATGTCACATGTGCTGAAGCAATTACACTATCCTTTGAACAAAAGACAATAAATGCAACTTGTGCTTTATTAAAGCAATTACATTATTCTCATAATAGAAGGCAACAACATATATCACTCTAATGCAGCAAATGTGCATGAAAAGACTCAGATAATCTTATTATTGAATCCAAAAGAGTAATACATCTTAGAAATGGAGATAATTATCAGCTAAAATATAAACATGAGAGCACAATTCAGAATAGACACTTTCAGATTTAATGTCTCAATTACATTTCTTCTGGCTATACAATTCTACCCAGAGCTTCTGCCTGACTTGCAGAGCTTTCAAAAATTGGAATCCCAGCCCCCTTTTTTACAATGAGAGAAGAAGAGAATAAAAGAGAAACAAAAGTAGCCCTAAGATCAATCTGATCTGTAGATGCAATTTGAAAAAATCTCTCCCGTTGATCAACAAATTTTCTCAAAGCATCTCTCATCTCTCTTCCGACTAAATTTTCCTCCTCATTTGCCTTTGTTGTCTATTGTGAAGCAACAAAAAATTCTGCCACGTGATGAATTCACAGCTCATTTACCAGCTACGTGAAAAATGCCTTCATTTCTATTCTTTGTTTGCTGCAGCTTCACCTTGTATTTTATTCCACTTTCAGTGAATAAAATATTTTGTTTTACAAAGTGAAAAAATCCACTTTATTTATTGCGCTCACATTTTAATTTATTCACCCAACACATTTGAAACATTTCTCCTCAGGAAATTTAATAAAAGGCCTTTAATATTTCACCATCCGGAAGAGTTCCCTCGGGCCCCACCATTCAAAATATTTCATCACCAGTTTGAGTAAATATATTATTCACTTCTTCCATGTTATAATTTTTACCTTTATATTTTCACCTTTCACCTGTGCACCTTACATTTTAAATAACTTTAAAATGTGGAAGCCTTCCATTTTACTCAACAATGAAACAATATTCAAAGCAAAGTTTGATTGGGCCACTTCAAGTTTTTTGCATTTTATTTTCCATACGAGCCCACCTCTTATTTTTGTGCTTTGTTTTCTTTTAAAAATTCCATCAACCCTATTTTTTACTTTCAATGTTTTGCTTCGATAAAACAAATGAAACATTTAAAATATTATATTCGCCCCTCTTAAAGCTCCTTTCCCGTGCACATGGAAGATTTCACCCAGGCTCGCCACTGCCACATGGCATCGACATGTTATGTCACGATCAATAAAGAGTGAGCATCTCTTAATCGCGATCTGGTGGGGAATGCCTGAGATTATGCTGCATTTGATCCTTATTTTTTCCACCGTAGATTTCATCTTTGCTTCCTTCATCTCACATTTCACGTAATAAAGGATTTTAAAAGTTTTCTTTGGGACCCTTTATTAAAAGTATCTCCATTTAAAATAATAAAATTCCCACGCCGTTTGTTGCTGGGCCCACCTCATTAAATATTTGCTCTTCAAATTTTCTTTTAAACTTTCATCGGGTAAATTAAGTTAAAACATTTAATCATTAAAATATTGGGCCTCTTTTAAGACCTCTTCTACCCATGCACGAGACTTCACTCCGTGGGCCCACACTCACATGGCAGCAAACTACAATCTTATGTTATCCTGCTTACATCTTTATTTAACGATTTGGCAGGAAGGGTCCGTATCTTGCTGGATTGTGCGCCTTCATTTTCTGCCACATTGATCATTTCTTGCATCTTTCACTCTGCGCCAATCTCACCTTGCTGTGCATCTCCATTCCCCCTACAAATTTTCCATGGCTGTGGTGACATTCATCTTCCATGGCGGCCATTCTGTAGTAACATGGTGGTTGGGTTCTTCATTTATATGTTTGAAAATTTATAAGAGTTTTTCAACATATCAATTTTGTGTGTGCCAGGTGCACATGCTTTGCCTATTCTTTGAGGGATGTAAACATCTTTGTAAACAATATGTGTCTCCATATCTCTGTTCCTTTCCCACAAATGCATATGTTGCATATCGGTCTTCATGACGAGTGCCCTTTTCAATCCACCATACATGCTAGGCATGACATTCTATTTTATTCACTGATGGATATTCTTCAAGTTTTGGGGCCCATATCAGGTACACAAAGCCAGACCTACAATCATTCTCCTTAATCTGCACTCCAGCCAAACCCTCTATCCTCCATGTTTTGAGCAACAGTGCATTTGTTGTGAAGTTTCTAGAGCCTATCATCTTGCTGGCCGTGCCTCTCTCACCTTGATTGGCACCAATACCTTTTCACTATATGCTTTGTGATGTTCACATTTCACTGCCCTTTGTTTGATTTGTCTCCCTGATATAAGGCCCAACTTCTCTCTTCTTCTTGTTGTGGATTGTTCTTCCCATGCTAAATCTTGTTATGAGCCAGTCACTTTTCACTAGACATAAACCACTCCATTCTCCTTGCATTTTGAGATGTCCTCACTGCTAATTCATTGTGCTTTGAGAAGTGTTCATAAACTTATTACAAAACCACAGCCTCTGTTTTATGCTATGATGGATGTGAATACACCTCCTGCATGATGCATCCCTCATTGCATCTATTTGAGAGTTTATCAAAACAGGTTTATGTACATTACAGTTTTCATCATGATGTGTGTGTATTTTTCGTTCTCTGTATTATGTGGAGTTTCCATGCTCTGCTCTTTAGATCACACGCCTACCAGTATTGGTTGCACTCATTAAAAATTTAAAACATTCTCAACAAATAAATTTTGTGCATTTTCCTGTAGGTTGCATTTGCTTAGAGTTTCTAAGCTCAATAAATCATTATATATTGTCCTCTCAATGAGTAAGCAAGTTGCCTGGCTTCTGAACATCTCCCTTTTATTTGCACCCAAATAAATAATCCCATTCTCATGATTGTGGCTTGATGCAGCTTCTTGTTCTTAAAGCACTGGAAATAAATTTGGTACTATCATTCACTCCCAGAGTTTAGCCCATTGTATTTGTATAAAGACTTTATTGTAATAGAGGTCAGATTGATGCTTCCTCTTTGATTTCAGCTTTGCTTCAATGCAAGATGAAACATTACATAATGTGACTCATAAACAAAAACAATTCCATTGGGAGATGGTTGCGAACCCCATGATGGTATGATTTTCAACTCCACATTTGAAAGTTGGATCTCACTCTATGTGACTATCAACTCTTACAAAACATGTTGTAGCCCCATGATTATCACTACTAATTTGTATTTATCCTAAATGGTCTTAATCAGATGAAGAATCAATAGATATCACCCCAACCTTGAGTCAAGGCTGCAACAATACATTGTCTGATTGATATACCTTTAAGTATCATTCAGTTGTTCAAACAATTTAGCAATATCAAAAGTGTTGTAACTTAATCCCATGCACTCAAGTGCAACCATCTTCAATAGATATATAAAAAAATCTAGTGATGATGATGAGTGACAACCAACTGATGGAGTAGTGCTCTGAAATTCATACCTTCCATAACTAAAGTGTCCCCTAGCAAGAGCTTCTCGGGTCCCCATGTGGGCTCGACTAATTTTTTTTTGTTTTCAAACAAATTATGCTTCAAATTAATCAATCACAACTTCTCGAATGTATCTAGAGTGAAAACGTGAAATGGGTTTCCATTAGAATTTGCTTTCTAGCACTTTGGAGAATAGTGCAAACTAACCAAGTAGGCTTCAGAATCGGCCTTGAAAACTAGGCAAACGACCTCGTGAAGTTATAAAAACTTGTAGACATGTAGCCATTGCTCTAGAGATTTGAAGCAATAGATAGTTCAGAAAAATGAATCCCGAGGTGAAATATATTCGACCTCAAAGTAGCTAAGTTGAACTTTTTTGAAATTGCAACCTTTCTGAACCAATTAAAACTGACCCAATCGCCAATTTGCAAAAATAGCAAATCAACTCCTGGAGAGTTGCCACTAGACACAGTAGATCATTTAGGTACATTGAGCACATGTGCAAGAAGGATTGACTTGAGCAATTACTGATCAAAAGCTATGAAGTGTCAAAGTTGACCACCTTGAAATGTTGTTAGAAATGCAAATGCAAAACTGGAGAAATTGCATTTTATTTTGACCTACTAAAAATAGCAAATCAAATCATGAAGGTCTAAAAAATGACGTGTGAAGTTGTTTAGGCATGGGGATCTGAGAAAGAAAATTACTGTGACATGACAATCATCTGGTTACAAAATGCAAGCTCAAATGGAAGCTACTTTGCAAAACTAAAAATTTGTAAACAACATAAATGTGACAAAACCCTCCACTTTAAAATTTTAAACCTTGACAAAACTTATCATCGTGGAGAAGTTGAAAATGGACATGCACGCCCACATAGGACACATGAGTGTGTCTCCAAAGGGATTTTTCTTAGAAATCAATGGGCTTCAAATTATGATCCTTCAAAGTAGGTCATTCAGGCAAGTTCATCAGGTGTACTTCTAAAAGTGCAGAAGATTTTTTTTTGAATGGGCATCTCAAATTTGCAAATTCGAGGGCCAACAGAAGAAATCAAAATGAATGAGTGTAAAAAAGGTAGAGAAACTGCCTCTTTTTATACTTGGATATGAGCAACTCAATGCTACAAACAAGCTACTAAATCTGCTACCTTTTCTCTTCTTGCTACGACCACTCAACATTAAGACTAGTTCCTCCTCTAAATGCATCAACTCAACCAACCAAAATGAAATGTGGCTGCTTTAAACTCATAATTTGCAACACATAAAAAATCCTCTCATTTATAGCTTCTTAAAATGGGTGAGTCGCCCTTTTCAAGTGACAACAATGACTCTTTTACTGAGTCAAAACACAACAATGCATATCTACAGGTTTCCTAATTGTTATGCAAGTCGACTACCTTCTTAAGTTTCAACTAGCTTTGGCTTTGACAAAGTTTGCATGCTAATATATAGATGTGTGTTGGTCATTCCAACATTTGACTTATATTTGGTTATTCTACCTTTTAAGGCACATAGTACTTTCTGCATCATCATGCTATGCATGGTTTATTATTTGTAGCAACTTAATCATATTGCATTACTTACTATAATGTTGGCTTATTGCGCTTTACCTTCTTTTATTCGCATTTACTTACCAATACTTACAAAATATGCACAACTTTAGTTCTTATTCATATGTGCTTTATACACACTTCCCTTTGTTGTTATTTCACTAGCTTAACTCTTCTATGCACAACATATATTTCACAATATGTTGGCTTTTATTTAAGCTGATTACCATTGCATGGCTTGCACTTTATATGCACCGTGTTTACTTTATAAACATTTCAAAATACTTTTAAATATATAAATTTATATATAAATATATATATATATATATATATATATATATATATATGTAATATAACTTCCATTGTTATATTATATATATTAATATATATATACACATTTATTAAATCCTTATTTTCTAATCACATAAATATATAAATACTAACGATTATATATACATATATTAATATGTATGTATTTATTATATATACATACATACATTAATATATATACTATACACATATATCATTATTTTAATTATCCACATAAACACATATATTTACATATCCATCGATCAATATATATACATAATGTATATATATATATATATGTCACATATGTCCAATCAATATTCTCATGCATATGGTGTATCCATATATGAGTATGCATAGATACGTCTACCTACATATATGTATGCACATGATGAAGAGATGGAATCTCTCCCTTCAAATATGAAATTAAACACTTCAACAAGAACAAAAACTAATGTGCTAAAATCTACAACAAGATCGTAGCTTTTATATTCAACTTCTTCACCATAGTTTTTCCAAACTTTAGAAATGCATACAAAACCATTTGAAATATGATTATAACAAATAAATCTGTCCCATAGACTGATGTACAATAATATAAATGAGTTTCAAACTTATCTATGATAGGAAATTAAAAAACTACAACAAAAACAACTCTTTCCCTTCACATACAACCTCAACCCACAACCTGTAGTGACAATCTTCAACCTGCAATTGTTCCTGTCTTGCACAACAATATCATCACAAAAAATTTCTGTCTACAAACCCTCATACCTACAACAAAACATCCTTTCCACCTTCTCCAATAAAATCCACACCTGTAACAACAACCTACACAATCTAGCCAAGAATGGCTACCAAAACCAAGTCCAAATTGCCTGTAATCTTCAAAAATAGGCTCCCAAAGCTTCTCCAGAAAAAACCCATGACCAAGTTGGGAAGAAACCTCCAAAAATCAATGCCAAAAACTTTCCATAATATAGAAAATGCTTTCATAAATCCACTCCCACCAAAATTTCCAAAATGGGAGTCAATTCCTAGATTTTAGGTAGTTTCCAATGTAACTCCTGTCAACTCACCTTGAGCACCCACTTTTGCATACATAATTTTAGGAAATTTTTAAATGCATCATTAAAACTTATAACTTCCTCCAAAACCATTCCCAAGTCCATTTTTGCTAATTTTTGAAATTGACAAATTCTAAAAATTCCCTGCTAAATTATCTCCACTCCCGAAATTTGCAATAAAATAATAAAGGGTAATAATTTAGTATTTATTTTATTCTAACCTTTCAAATTACCATATTAAATAAATCACCCACCTAACCTTAGGAAAATATAAAAAATTAAAATGCATTCTTTTGGTTGATGCAATATTTCTCTCACAACTTAGGATGCTCCTGCATCAACACATTTATACTCACATGTATGAGTTATCATAAACGTGTACATATATACATATATACATTCTTTGTATACACTCATCGGTTAATACATAAATATGAGCACATGAAGAAGAACTTACACTTAACAAAAAGACATAATCACATATTCCCAATCAAGAGCACTCAAATTCAAAAACCATAAACCAATACAAAACATTCCCAAACCATGAATCAAGGTTACTTACCATTTCCCAAACTAACTTGACTCAACTTGACCAAAATAGGATGTGAGTGTGTGATAGCTCAATTAGGAACATTAAGGGTTACCAAACCAATTTCTTCTCCTAAGTGATACTCCTCCTCTCTTTCAGAGGCTCTATTTTGTTCTTGCATCCAACTTAGTGCATCACAATAGTAGTTAGCTGATAATATTAAATTTATATATATATATCATATATCATTGCATTATCAAAGCATTAAAAACATCATATTGAATTACACATTCATCCTTTACACTTTCCATCCAAATATACAAAACATAATCATGTATTAAAGCATTTTAACTTATCCAATAATAGTAAATAGGTAGTAACGCAATGGGGTGTAACATATTCCCCCCTTGTGAATCATCGTTCCTGATGATTTTAAGTATCAAACATGAACATAAACAGTAAAACATAAAACTTAACAACATTCTTTTTCAGGAATTTTCTTAGTCTAGCAAAACATGAGGAAAATTTTGCTTCATCTCAACATATTCCTCCCAAGAGGCAAAATCTTTTGCATGTTGATCCCATTGGACCTTGCATTGCAAAACCTCTCTATTATGTAAGTGAAGCTCATATGTTTTGAGCACTTTGAGAGGCTTGATTGTTACCACTCTTGGGTCCTGTGCTTGTAAAGCATTCCATTCAATAACATGGTTATCCCCTGGAATGTACTTATTAAGGTACAACACATGAAAGACATTATGCATCCTAGCAAGAGCTGGTGGCAAAGCAATTCTATACGCAATAGTGTTAACTTCTTCGAGAACCTCAAAAGGACCTACATAACTTGGAGCTAGTTTGGATGTCTTTCCAAACTTTATAGAACTCTTATGAGGTCTAACTCTTAACAAAACCTTCTCCCCTACTAAGAAATGTTTGGGTACCTACTTGGAATCTACATAACTCTTCTCCCTATCATTAGCTTCTACTAGCCTCTGCTTAATTATACCAACTTACTCCATTTTTGATAGAATTTCTAGCCCAAGGCTTATCCTATTCTCTAGCTTATCCCAACTTATAGGAGTTTGACACTTCCTGCCATACAATGCTTCAAATAGAGCCATATTGATTACGGAATGATAAGAGTTGTTAAATGAAAATTCTACCAAAGGTAGGTAATCCTACAACTTGTATTACTGATCCATGCAATACATTCTTAGTAGATCTACTAACACTTTGTTCACCCTTTCAGTTTGACCATCAATTTATAGATAATATGCAAAACTTATGTTCAACTATGTCCCAAGTGAAGAAAACAATGTTTGCCAAACCCTAGATGTCACATGAGCATCCCCATTAGAAATAATTTTCTCAGGAATTCCATGTAACCTAAAAACCTATTGAATAAAATTCTAAGCTATAATAGGAGCTCCATCCATTAGATTCCCTGGAATAAAGTGAGCCACCTTCATAAGCTTATCCACTACTACTAGAATGACATTGTGCTTATTCCTCGACATTGGAAGACCTTGAACAAAATCCATGCTAATGACTTGCCATTTCCTTTTTGGAACTTCATGAGGATACAAAAGTCCTAGGGGGTGATGATGTTCTACCTTCAACCTTTAACATTCTAAATAGCTTGCTACAGATATTGTAGCATCCCTTTTCATTCCTTTCCAAAAATACAATGGCTTCACATTAGCCAACATCTTAGTCACTCAGGGATGTCTAAAATACGGTGTGGTATGAACTTCCTTCCACACTAAACTCCTTAATTTCATTGTGTTAGGTACATAGATCCTTCCCTTAAACCTCAATAAACCATCAAGTTCAAAGTGAAATCCTTCACACCTTGGGTTTTACGGATTATTCAAGAGTGCTTGCTTGACTTGTTTATAATACTCGTCATCCTTGGAATTTTGCAACACTTGACCCTTGAAATTAGTTTGAATTGATATCATTGAGGTGACATGCCTCCTAGGACTTAGGGCATCTGCAATCCGATTCTCCTTCCCCTTAATATATTTGATATTAAAATCATAATCATATATTAATTCCAACCATCTTCTTTACTATACATTCAGATTCGATTGAGTAAAAAAATACTTCAGATTGTGTTGATCGATCTTCAGTTTAAAAGGTTTCCCCAATAGATAGTGTCTCCACATATATAATGCATGGACAACTACTGCTAATTCCAAATCATGCGAAGCATAATTTTTCTCATAAGGCTTCAACTTCCTTGACTCATAGGTTATGACTCACCCATCTTGCATGAACACTCCACCCAAACCTTCTCCTGAAGCATCTATGATGAAAATAAAATCACCATTCGGATTTGGTACTTTCAATATCAGAGATGTAGTCAATTCCTCCTTGAGTTGGTAAAATGCCACTTGACATTTCTTCGACCATTCAAAATTCTTCCCTTTTCTCTATAATGAAGTAATGGGAAAAGCTATTCTGAAATTTTTTTCTACAAAATTTCAATAATAACTAGCCGAACCCATAAAACTTCAAACCTTTGGTTCACTCTTTGGTACTGACCATTCAAGCAATGCTTTTATTTTTGTTGGATCAACTGCAATCCCATCAACTGAAATCACATGACCCAAATACTGCACTTCCTTCTGAAAGAAGGTACACTTAGAGATTTTTCCATATAGCTTATGCTCTCTTAAACGTTAGAGAATAATCTCTAGTTGTTGGAGATGTTCCCCTTCATTCTTGGAATAGATAAGAATATCGCCCAAGAAGACCAACAAAAACTTATCCAAGCAGTCCCTGAATACATTATTCATCAAGTTCATGAATGTTGTAGGTGCATTAGTTATCCCAAAAGGTAGGATTGTGAACTCATAATGACTATACCTAGTCCTAAAAGCTATTTTGAAAATGTCTTCATCCTTGATCCTCAATTGATGATAACTTGATGTAGATCAATTTTTGAAAAAACTGCTACTCCTTGCATCTGATCAAAAAGATCATCAATATGTGGTAACATATACTTATTCTTTATCATTTCCTTGTTAAGCAAGCGATAATCAAAGCACACATGCAGTGTACCATCTTTCTTCTTCATGAAGATCATTGGTGCTCCCTAGGGTGAAACACTGGGTCTAATTAGTCCCTTGGACAACAATTCCTCCAATTGAGCTTTTAACTCCATTAACTCTATCATGGTCATACTATATAGCACTTTTGATATAGGATCCGACCTTGGAACAATGCTGATGGAGAAATCAAACACTCTTTTGGGAGTGTTGGTTCCCAAATTTGTAGATTGCTAAACTCTAAAAGTATGCCAAGTTTTATGTTCAAGTTTAACAATGATCTGGTCAATGAACGAAATCAACCAAGATGGTTGGAATTCCTTTCTCTTTAGGATCTGCTAGGCCTAGGTGGGTGTACCTTGATCACCAATAAATATACATTCTTCAAGATTAAATGGTGATACTTGAGAAAATTAAAACCTTTTGAAGAATTTGTGTGATCAATAAATTTTTCAATTAAATCATCCTCATAATCCTTTCAATTAAATCACCCTCATGTGATCACAATTCTTCAATTAAATGATTTTATCTCAGCCTATTTCAATATGGCATGAGGGTTTGAAATATATGATTTAAATGCAAAACTAACTTCTACTCCTACTACTACAAAAAAATAAAATGTATAAATAAGGTTTTGTGAGATATTATTTTTGAAATAAATGTGATCAGTGCCTTTTATTTATTGGGCAATGGAGTCAAGATGTGAATGATATGTGTCCTCTTCCTTTGGATATAACTCTAGTTGTTTGGCACTTTAGATGTTCATGTCTTGCATAAATGTGTAATGAAGTGATTATGAGACTCTTCTTATCGATCCAAATGATCCTTCCAGATTACTGTGATTTACTTAAAATAATTTAATTCTTCCTTGAAGAAACCAGTTAAATGAACCACACAAAAGAAACAAATGTGTTTTGGTAAATCGAAGATATCCTTGATACACCGATTTAAATAATAAGGAAATATCAAACTGGAGACAGCCACACAATCATACACAATAATATCAACAAACAAGTGAAACCAAAATTTTGGCCACCAAATTATAGCTTCTTTTCCATTGATTTACTTCAAAAGATTTTACAATGTATACCAAAAGTCTTCCTTGTTCTCCTAACTATTTCCTACTACTACTAATTTTCATTCAGTCTTGGTTTCCCTTTTATAAGTGACTAAGGGAAGCAACAAGCTTCAGATTGTTACATTTCAAAATAACCCTTCAATTACCCGCCCCTTTACATAAACTAAAATATTAGTTATCTTTCAATTTTTCATGATTACATAATTAAAAAGAGAAAGCATAAAACAACAAATTTAAAACATTGAAGCCCACAACACTTGTAGTACACTCAAATTCCATTATTCATCATAAGGTACCCGTGATCATCCGATCTGGCAAGGTCCTTTCTCCATGACTATGCACCCAAGGCTTGGTACTTCACTAATACAAGGCCTATTCTTTTGGGGGAGCTAGATATGTCTGATCCCATTGGAATACTTTATAATCATTAGGCCACTTGTATCCCTAGATCTGTGGTATGTTGGCCAAGTGATTCCTCCATTTGCTATCTAGTATTCCTTTGGCCTTTGTAATAAATTTTGAATACCCTAAATCTAGTGCAGTCATTCCATCCAAAATTAAATTGAAACTATGGACATTTAACTCCCGATTCTTTTGTAAATGGGCAATACAATTTTAGACTATTTGATTAAATTTGTTCTTCTAGTTATTGAAATCCTTTAGTTGACCATCATCCTTCTATATTTTTGGCACGAACTATTGCTTGAGTGTATGAAATGACTCCATTCTTGCTGTAATCTTCTGATTTTCTCTAGATACGTATTGATGCTCATCAATAACCATTTTCACCATCTTCTTTGTAGGCCTCAAAGCTGAAGGAGCTTCTACACTTCTTTGCAAGACTTTGCATAATGTCATTATGGTGTGATGTATGGGCTGCCATTTTTTGAACAAGGGATCTAAAATTGGTATATGAGCCTTCATCTGCTCAAGTGCTTGAGATAGAGAAACATAACAATCATGTACATTCTCTATTTTATCCATGGTTATTTTGACTTTATGTTCCAAGACCTTCTCCAACATATCAAGCATCTATTTTTGCACTCCTCCCTTGGTCTCTTCATTAAGCTTCTTTAAACTTTCAATTTCTTGTTTCAGTGTATTCACCTGATTAGTAGAAATTATATCTAAATTGATTGTGGGGGGCTGATAGATTATCATTTATGTGCTCTGGGAAGGACCCGCTCCCTTCAATTGTTTCAATTTTACATTTTCCATGAATAACTTATTTACTTCATCATTCAAATCAATTTGTGCTTTTTCAGATTCTGCTAGTCTAACCTCCAAACCTTTAATAGAAGCTTGGGTAAACATTGTTGAGTGCATAGTCATAGTAGTAGCCTCCAATGCAGATGTATCTTGAAGTTTTTTAACTGTGGTAGTTCCTCTCATTTCTTGCACAATTTCAAGTAGTCTAGGTTTTTCTATTCTTTTTTGTTTTGTCTAGAAGGCTAGGGTTTCAAGCGTTAGATTGTATCCAATACCACTCATTCCTTCATCTAAATTGAATTCAATAATTAGCGTGGGATCTTCTTGATTTCTTACTTGATCCAGTAAGAATATCTTTTTCAGCTCCATACCAGGAATGATTAATATGTTACTTTCCAATACCATTTTCCTAGTATCCTACAAAATAATATTTATTTCATTAATTTTTAGTTCATTGAAGCTCTAGGAAACAATTTTATCTTGCTATGATTCCTCAGTACCCATCTTGTTTATCTGAAGTCTCTCTTCAAACTTCTTCATCTTCATCTTAATCCAAAAATCCTTGAATTGAGGAGTTTTGATGAACTCATCATCTTCCATAAACCTAAGAGCAATGACTAAACTTTCATTATCATGCATTTCCTATTCACCGTGTGCATGCACATCCACTCTTTCTTCAGGTCTGTGGGCATCAGTTGTAGGATCAGGGAGTGGTTGATCAGCTTCAACATCATCTTTTAAGTGAATTAGCACACTAGCCACCTCCTCTATATCCCCCACCTCTTCACTTGCTTCATATGCCACAAGGGGAGTTGATCCATACATCTTCTATCTCTTGGGCCCTGATTGCTCTGGAGGTGATTCTAATGAAATACATTGCATTAAAGAAATATCTGGAAGGGGTTCTGAAATCACAACTCCACCTGGCTTCTTAATGGGAAAATTGGTGGGTTTTGGGGATTTCCCTCCAGTTTTCTTTGTTGGCTCAACATATAATATTTCAAAATTATTAATCATCAAGTCCATCCTCTTAAGAGGATCTGCTTCTTCTACATAGAATCCTAGGAATTCAATATATTTCTTCTTTTTCTCTTCTTCAAATCTCCTTATAATTTCCCATTTCATTTTCCTCTGGAACACTTCTTGAGGTGTAAGGAAATTTCTTATCACATCTTCATAATCTACTTTATGGGTAATCCTAGCTTTGGTGAGAATTGTTTACCTCACAAAGTTTATATGACCTTCTAGGTTGAAGACCCTTTCCCCCTTGATTTCAAAGAATACCTAACCTTTAAATAACCTTACAATTATTCAAGGGTATCATATCCAATGGACAACTCTCCACATATAGTTAGGTCAGGTAGGAACATGCCTTTTTTCTGCCTTTTCATAACATCCTATTCCATCCATAATATCTGCCACATAAAATCTAGAAATGCAATTCGAAGAGAAACAAACTTGGGTAATTGAGGATATCCATATACTCTTATCATAGTATGTTTAGGTAGAAAGAACCAATCACCAAAATTGTGTCCTTGCTCCAGTTTTAGTGCTAAGGGTCTAAGTAACTCTCTAATTTCAATAGGAAGTATTGGTGAAATATGACCAAGAGTGGCCATGAATCTCACCAAATATCATGGAAGGTTACATAATCACTTTTCCTACATTTGCTATCCCATATATAACACTAGTGTTGCACTGGAAACCTATTTCCTTGTTGATCAGTCATCCCTAGGTTCATTCTTTTAGTCCACTTATCTCAGTTTTGGTAAGATCAAGTGACACAATAAAGAGTAGATCCTAAAAGTAATGGGGGCCATATTTTCTCTCACTTGTAAGAACCCCTCATGTAGCCCTTTCTCAATCAATGCAACAAAGTCATACTCAATGTTCACTTCAGGGTTTTAAATTCTCATTTCCATCATTATGAGACTGATTGACATCTTTTCCTAAGCATCCATTCCAAGCACTTGACACAAAGAAAAATAAGTTATTTTGAAATATAATTGAAAGTATTCTACAACAAATGGCTCATTACAAGAAAGGGAGATAGGTATCCTCTTATTATTTTCACCCCTTTTCATGTGCATAGGAAGTTCATCACTCCTATAGGTTTTTTTATCAATCTCATATAATCCTCCTCACTTCTGTCCATGTCAACTTTAGTGATGGCTTGTTTGTTCAACATGAAGCACTCAATAATTGTTGATTTAGTCAACACTTCTAATGGTGAGCCGTCTGACATTCTGATAGTTTTGGTGGTAGGGTGATAATGTTGTGCCAATATTCGAATGAGCTTAGCATCTATAAAGACATTTGGGACTATTAGCTTGGCCAAATCTAAAGTCCAAGGATTCAAAACTGTAATTTTTCCATCCCTCTTATCATAACAATACTAGAAAAAATCCCACCATGAGATAGGAATAATTGCATCTCTACACCCATGAGCTACGTCTCTAAATAATTTTTTGAATCATTTTTCTGTTGAATTGGGTAACAAATCTAATATAGATTGTTGCAAATTCCTTTTATTTATTTTAGAGGCTATGGGTTCTTCTTTCTTACTCGCAATTTTACTCCTTTTAGATGGCATGATGTAAAATTTACTTATACTCAACGCTTTTAAGCATCTACTTACATAATTGAGCAAATCCAACACTTATACACTTTTTATAGAGGGTTTCTGTGAGCTTACCTAATGAAATGGTAGTTGCAGAGTCCTCCTCCATGAATTCCCTTGTCTCTAGCATGCCAAGCTCCTGTGAATGATTGCAAAAAATGGCATCGAATTCTAAGTATATTTTCCTCTGAGTTCAATCATTTCACTAATTAATGCCAAATCGTGCAAAATATTTCATAATCTGTCTCTTATTTTGAGTTTGAATACATACCCTTGATGTTGGAAGATCGAATAGTCTGAGATAGGTGGTGTAATCATTTCCATTGTCGATATAAATTCCTTAACAACTTGTACTGCAATAAGGCTCTGTCATATCAAGACTGTCGCGGGGTGGCGGTGTAAAATATGTATCATTCTTTATTCTTCCTGCTATATCACCCATATTTATTTTTCTTGTTGGGGACGGTGGGTTAAACAACCCTCTACTACCACCCCACACACTTCTCTTTGCTCTATCGTGAGACGATGGGCTACCCCCAACAGTTAAGTGAAAGCTTACCACCATAACGCAATGTCATTGTTTACTTACTGTAGGGCTGGGGGTTGCTCTTATAATCAAGTGTTTCCTTACTGCTACCCAACACTCCTCTTATTTTATTGTCGCGGTATAGCAATAAACATTTTATATTGCATCGTATGTCCTGCCATCCCGCACATACCTCTGTTGACTATCATGGTATTACGGTAAAGGTTTACATTTCTTTCTTTTCCCTGCAATCCCACCAAGGACCTTTAGATGCCCTTGCAAGAGTGCAGTAATGAATTTTCTATGCTTTTTAGGTGGAAGTATGGGGGCATATCATGGATACAATGTTTTAGACATTATTTTATTTGGGAGATTGGACAATTTTCTAACCTTTGAAGCTCTTTTAGTTGTTTTGGATTTTCAATGTTAGTCAGACCTAAAAATTATTGTCTTAAGTTTAAGAAAATAAGGAAATTTTAATAGATAATACAAGGATCAAGGCTCCACCTATTGGATTCAAGGTTTTCTAAAGTGATAAAATTGTGCAAATTTTGGAGGTTCTAACGGGGAGGTAATCCAAGTAATTCATCTGGAAATACATCCTCAAAGTTCCTTAGGATAGGATATTTCTCCATA
>VDFB02169487.1:0-43526 GCA_007258455.2 Sequoia sempervirens | reverse complement strand
ATTTGGATCATATCATTATCTGATCCCTTTATTTTACAACTCAACTCAACCTTGTATATGTATATTAGTCTTCACCGCAAACATCAATTAGGTCGGCCTAATTAGATGTAGCCTCGAATTATGCAAAACATGCCTTGTCGGCACCCAATTCAAATAAAAATCCCTTCACACTCAAAACATAAGTAATATAGGTTGGAATAGACCCATAACAACTCCTCTTTCCTTTTGCATCAAGTATTTATTCTTCTCAACACTTTGCATATCTCAGGTTGGCCAAGAAGAGAACCAAAAGTAGAATACACCAACTAATCAACACAGGAATATACAAAACAAAAAATGTCATGCCAATTGAACAATGCAATGTAATGGCACATGCAAACCTTCTCCCAAAACCAAAACATCTAAATCTATGGAGGAATGTAGACTAGTTAGGTAAGGTCCACTACATAGAAAACTATGTAATCCATATATGACAAACTTCTACTACTTACAAATCTTGAACCATTTAATTAGGACAACTAAAATTATGAAATAAGATGCAAAATATATCTATGAACAACATAATAAAACTGTATGAGTAGATCTAAAAAGGTGAAAAAACATAGACCAAAATATCAGAGGGCATTGTGTGTTAAAACTGTCGGTATAAACACTCAGACAAAAGACCTTTTTCAAAATTGAAATTTCTATAGACATCCGACATTCATCATGTGGTGTTGACATAAATTACAACTCATTAATGACAACCTTCTTCATTCTTTCAACAATGAAACACAAGAATAATTTGATATCTCAATTTGAATGTGTTGGAGTTATTTATCTCTTTGTATGCCAAGATTTATAACCCTTCTTTCAATTTCATTACATATTAAAATATACATTATGGTAACCTCCTTGTAATGGTTGTTAGTC
Organism: Sequoia sempervirens; assembly: GCA_007258455.2. NCBI lineage: Eukaryota > Viridiplantae > Streptophyta > Pinopsida > Cupressales > Cupressaceae > Sequoia > Sequoia sempervirens. Next base: position 42,614 of record VDFB02169487.1, on the reverse strand, counting down.
ATGAAGTCTTATTTAGTGTTCCTATGTATACTAATATGTTCTTTTTTATTTTTCTTTCTTTAGTTTCTCTTTTCTCCTTTATGTCCTTTTAGGTTTAAATTACACAAAAAACTCAAAATTCCTTATCATACAAGGGAGCTTTCCCTACAAAATTCAAAGAAATATTAACATTTCACACACAATCTCCCCAACTATTAGAGCATATTTATCACTTTTAATTAGGTGAGTGAAAGTATCATTTCAAGTATCAATCCACTTACCAATAAAATCCCAAGTAGCTATGTTTGAAAGATGATAAAAGCCAAAAATACTTTGTTCAAAATAACCCGGTCACAATAACCCAAGGACAAACTAACCTAGGGTCATAATAACCCAAGCCAAAATAACCCATGGTCTGAATAACCCATGGACATAGTATCCCCATAAGAATATAAAGGAAAGCAAAATTTATAAATTACAATGAGTTATTCTGTCCATGGGTTATTTTGACCATGGGTTATTCTATCCATCGGTTATTATGACCCTGAGTTATTTTTTCCTTGTGTTATTATGATGGAGTTATTGTGTCTAGGGTTATTTTGGCCAAGTTATTATGTCTAGATACCATTTCATGTTGTACTAAACTAATATGGGCCAAATATGTGGTGATGCCAAGTTGAACAAGAAGAAAAGAAGATGATGAGAAGGTCTCGGTCTTAAGAGTGGGAACATGAAGACAAGTTTTTGAACCATCAGAAGAAACAAGACCTATAATATACTCAAGATTCTCTAAATTATCATCATCAAATGTTATGAAATATAAATTTACAAGAGGATTGACAAAACCTATAATAGTTCCCTCAAGGTATGGAGAGATATGGTCTCCATGGATCTCCCAAAATTTAGTCCAAAGTGTGTGGGGATAATCAATTTTCAATATCACATGGATAATTTCAAGATCAACACTAAAACAATTTACTCCAACAAGACCATTGATAATAACTCATGCTAAATAACTTATTGGTGTTTCTAGTGTTAGTATGAGTCCATAAAGATAAGGAAAAATATCAAGCCACCTAAGATGTGTAAGGATTCCATTTCATTAGGACTCATATTTATCCTTTTCCAAGATGACCATATAAGGATGAATAGAAAACCCATGATACATCCTCAAATGATAAAATTAGAGACTAATAACCTTAGTATATATAAATAAAATCAAATAGTCATCTCACATACTAGATCCTTTCCAGGTGCTAAGATATCTATGTAATTAATAGAAATGTGAAAACACAAAATTAAATAGCTGTATTTCGGGTATATTTCGTAGATGAGGGATCAATAGCTCTTAAAATAATTTTTAACATTGCGGAATCAAGAAAATTAGAGATCTTCTATTGGAATGGTGCGAGCTCAAAAGAAATGTACGCTGTTAATTTAAATTTTATTGAGAATGTATCATAAGGGCACTCATTTCTACGATACCACCGCATTCAAACCTCCTCCCGACCCTAACCCGTTCAACCTACCAATTGATTGTTCCCGGTCCGATCTCTTCATGTCCGGGGTCATCCATACGGGGTCAAATGAACCAACAACTACAAACACCAGATGAGTCTCCACGCAACAGTCTCAACTCGGGAAAATGGCTCCTTGGAAAAAATGGTTGCCAAAAACCAGTTAAAAGGGATGGAATATGCTTTTTGGGTGGAATATTTTGCTAGCTATTAGTGATGTTAGATTTTTTTGTTCATCAATTGATAGTTCTTTATTCCACTAGAGATCTAAAGGTATTGTTGGTGCCATAAAGGTCATCACCAACTATAAATTTCAATAACAACCTTTAATAAAAAAATTTGTGCACCTATGGGGTCATAGGTGATCAAGCATAGCCCCTTTTTAATATGTAGGGGAAAAAAACACCACCACCTAAGTATGGCCTAGGTGCATACCTTTGATTTTTTTGATTTTTCTAGCTTTTTCAAATATATTTTTTCTTTTTGAAACCAAAAGAAATTAACTCGTTTGTACATACGAATGGACCCACACAGGGGCACACAGGTAAAGAATGATACAACTATATAGATACATATGGATCTGCATGAATATATGAATTTATTTGGGATTTTTGTAGCTCCTAATTTTTTTTTTCCTTTTTTAATTTCTTAAAATTTTATGAAATTATAAGTATCATAAGGTTTTTGGTCATTCTATACTCAACAAAGATTTCCTCTTTTCCCTAGGATGAGCCAAGTTTTATCTCAAGGTTGTATATCTCAAAATTTAGATAGGAAGTCACACATCTAGTTCCCTAATTATACCATGTTGGAGGTAATAGTAAATCCCATAGCTCTAAAAATCACTTACAACCAAAACACCTATTAGAAATGAGAGACCAAAGCAACTAATTTTTTATGCAACCAAGATAAAAAAGATTGATTCACACAAGCATCTGATATAATCTCTACATTGAATAATGAATACCTAGATTATATAGATGATTTATTATAATTAATGATCAATCCTTATAAAAGAAAGAAATAAAACCCTAAATGAGGATTAGATTAGATTGTGACAAGTGTCTTAATCTCATGCAATGAGACAACTTGATCTATATTTAGTCCAATCTAATAATAAAAAAGTATTTATTGTTTAACACATGGAATACTAAGAGGGGGTGAATCAATATTCTTTTACACCATTCAAAAATTTAAGCATCCACTCCACTTAGAAAATTCAATTACAATATTGATAGAAAGAATGAAACATTCATAAACATCACATATCACATGATCACTAGGATTTTTATGTGGAAAACCCAAAATGGGAAACACCATGGTGAGGATTAGCTAACAATATATTATAACCCATTATAGTATATTTATAGAAGTGCTCATTGTAGGTGGAATCACTACCCACTGAGAGAAAAATATAGAAGAGAGTTTGTGGCTCACAACCTAGATTGAACTGTTACAATTCCATCTATCATATACATGAATTACAGTTCCAATGAAGCTCAATAAATTGAATTTACACACTATTTGATTCTAATCTAACATTATACTTTCCTCTACATTCACATCACTCTAATATTCTACTCAATATTCACAACTTAAATTTCCATTGCTTTGATAATATTCACATCATTCACATCACTTATATGTCTATTATTCCTTAGATTAATCAAAACACCAAAAATGACCTAGTGTATATATCCACTTCAAGCATAACATCAATTAGATCAACCTAATTAGAGGTATTATACAAATATACAATATATAACTTATCAACTCAAAACCTTCCACACAGACTTCATGCCAAGAATCAATCCTTAGAACAATTTGAAATAGGTTGGTATGGACCAATAATAGCTCCCACATAACTCGACAACACTTATTTAACCTTCGCATATCTTCACATCTATTAGGTCATCATCGTAAAAGACATAATACAAAAATAATTTAACTGTATACCCATATTTTGACATGTGTACCTCAAAAAATCATGCCAACTAGAATTCATACTCTATTAAAATTTGTAAACATCTCCTTAAGACTTCAAAACAAAAATCCCAACCATGGAGAAGTGTGGACTTTCCTACTCACATGCACTATGTAGGAAATGACTATAATTTCCCAAGCCGAACTTATGTTATCCATAACTTTCAAACCGGAAGCCAAAACAAGATGGAATTCTTGAATTAGATGCTTCTACCAACCAAAAATATTATGCTAGAACCATAGAGTAAAATTTTCGTACGCAGACCAGTGTAGACCCAAAAATTGGATGCTCTATTACATATAATTATTAGAACTGACACTTAGTCAATTTCCACCACAAGTATCTTCACTGAATTAAACCATCTTGTAAAATTTTCTTCCACAAACATTAAAAAGCATGTTCGAATCAACCAAAATGATTTGCACCAAATTCTTCATGCCAAGATGCAATGTTGACATCAATGACAACACTACAACACATAATGGTATACCTTGTCCTAAATGCTTATGTTTTCAACAACAACATCAATGAAAAACTTCTCATTCTTCCAACAATCTCCCCCTTTGTCATTGATGGAAACATGCCAAAAAATCTCCATAATATCTCCAAAAAATTCCCCCTTTGACATCAAGGGAAAAAGGTTCCTACAACAATTATTCTAACATATGCCAAATCTCTCCTTGAGAAATATATGCATATGTACAAGTTAAAAGATTGGATTGACTCCCCTTAAGTCATGTACTAGAGAAAAGCCAAAAAAATTATACAAGAAACTACTCTATATACTCTGCATATTTATAAAGAATCTAGAATTAAAAATTGAAAATGTATAAAGAGTACAAAATGTTGTAAACCAGAAGAGATTGAATCTTGTAACTTATGCACATGGTTCTTCCACACCTATTTGTCTTCTTCCCATGCCTTATTGGCTGCCCCAAGCAATTTTAATTGACTTTCAAACTCCATTTGTAACTCTTCTCCTTCTTCTAGAGTGCTAAGTACAAGATTCATCTATATAGCTTTGGTAGCACTCAAAAGGGATCTTGAAACAAGTATGAATTTGGGATTCACCAGGTCCCTTATCTCTCCAAACTAAAAAATGATATGCTCCTTTTGAATTGGTAGCTGAAAGAATTTCTTATGCAAATCCTCAATAACATTCCTTGTGTCTCCAGCCAGGTCGAATGTTGAATCATAGGCACTAGAGGAAATGTTGATCTAGGACTCAATGGAGTCTGTCTCCTTCTTGATGCTCTGTGTGGCTTTGGGCCGATTCATGCCATATTGGTAAAGAGCCTTTGCTTCATTTACACACCCTTGTGCAGCCTTCAAATTCTCTTGAAACTTTTTATGTGCAAGTTCATGCTTTTTCAGTAATCTCCAAAATCTTTTTATCATTTATCTTTCTTTCAACTTCTTTCTCCACTTCACCTCTAAGACTGGAGGAATACTATTTAAAATAATCAATCAAAAGCTTCAAATTTTCTATACCAGAAAGTGATGTGTAAATTTTTGCACTGAGTATGGCCTCTTAAAATTCCTTTACTACTTATTCCATTATCTCTCCACTCTTTTGATGTGTTTCTATGATCTTCTTTTGAGAAGATATGAAATACATCTCCCAACTATAGCTTGTGGAGGGGGGGAAATCTTGTCTAGATCTATATTTCCCTATCACATTCACAGTTGTAGCAATTGTGATGAGACAATAGGATAAAAGTTGAGTTGCATAATTAGTATATTCTTCAAGGAATATTTGGAGGAGCTAGAGGATTCACCAAAAGACTTTGTAATCTCCATAGCTTTCTCCTTTAACTTATTTTCCTCATTATTTCCAAAGTTTACAAGATTGTCTTCTTCTATTTGTGCATCTCTGGATGCATTCTCATTCTTATCTTCATCTTCCTTCTCTACTTCATAATTATCTTTTCTACCATTCTTATTTGCATTATCTTCCTTAGTAGGATTCTTTGTGTTTTCAAGAGGAGTAACATTTTCTTTAGGTACCAAAGGAGGAGTGGATGTATCTTCTTTTGTTTCTTCCTCACTGGTGACTGTCTCTCCTTCAACATTCTTCTCTTCTTCATCTTCTTATGCTAATTCTTCCATTTCTAGAGGGACAAAAAATGGGAATTTAATATTTTCCCTTGATGTTTAAGGCCCAAAAAGGATGGGCCTAGACTAGGGTTCCCCACGCCCTTGTCCAACACTATTTGGCTCCATTTTGAATATGTTGGCATCAAAAAATTATTATTTTAAATTTCAAAGTCATTTTTCAACTATCAATATTTTATTTTTGATAAATTAGAGAAATTAAATATAAATACAAAATATTTACACCATTTTTAATCCTAATGAGTCCTAACATGATTAAGGAAGAGATTAAGATCATTTTTGAACAATTAAGAGGATTCAAGAGTAGAATTATCAAGATTTTTGTAGCATTTATTTTACTTAGGAATCATGTTAATCATTCATTAATCATTCATAATGTTTTTATGTACTTTTTTTTGTGTTTTATGTTTATTTATTTTATGATTACTAAAACTTATAGGACTTTGTTGGAGATTAGTGTTGTCATTCATGTCAATAGGGAGATTGTTGGAGATTGTTGCACTATGTTGTCTTTAGTGTTGTCACTGATTTCAACCTATGTCAACCTCTAGTGTGGTGTTGAGAAAGTGTTGTAGGTGGGGATATTGTTGCAATCTCTAGTGTAGTTTTGATGAGAAGGTGGTTTTGATGTTGTTGTTGTACTTGGTTCACTTAGATTCCACATTCTTTTGAGAAAATTTGAATAAGAGTGTATATAAGGTGACATAGTTGTGTTTTTTGTTGTGCTCCACATTTATTCATTGTTAAAGATGTACTTGTGTAGTTTGGATGAGATGATATGAGGTTTTTAGAGGCGTTATATATAGATTTTCAAGTTTTAGATCATGTAGGAGTGAAAGATGTGTTTGATAGTGTATTTCCTGTGAAGATAGTTGCCTAGAAATGAAATTTATTTGTATTTCTTTGTATTGAAGTTTATTGTTTTGAAGATTTTGGAACATGCTAATATTGTTTGTATCTACCTTCCCTTGTAATTTTGTGTGTTTAGGTTTTCCACAAGGTTGGTTAGTTAGTTATTGTTGGCATATGCCTTCTGGTGTTGTCATTGATGGAAACCTAAGTCATTGATCTAATCCACACTTCAGTATTTGTCCATACTGGGAGACAAAATGAAGAACAGGGTATCCGACTGAGGTTGAATTTGTCAATCCATTTGCATTACCAGTTTATCAATTTGAGTTGTGGATCTTAGGAAAGGTCGTTGGGTATTTGGAATATCTTATTCTCGAGTTTTGTGTCATCGCATCAATTGGTGTATGAATTAGGAGATCTGATTAATTTATTTTATGTTTATAAGTAATAGAAGGCCAAATAAGTGAATGTGGCATGTTGCAGATGTTTGAGGCGAAATTTTTTGAATTATTTTCAGGTTTGACGATTTTGATTTGGGTCCTCACTATGTTGTGGCTGACTTTGGATGGTGCACATTGAAAATCATTTGTGGATTGGGCCAATAGTTGGAAAATATTTTATGTTTTATTGAAGCTGACATATGGGTGATTAAATATTTTGTTGTAGATATATATATAAGCGATAATTTATATAATTTTGGTACACAAATTGAGTGTGAAAAGTATGTTGTGAAATTTAGAAGGATAGTAGAGTGATTATGCACAGTTTCTCTTGTGCATAAAAGGTTTTGTGATGTGAATGAAAGTATACAGAGCATAATCAAACAAGCAAGTCAAGAATGTGACTGATGAGCTTAACCAAAACTATAATCTGGTATTAGCAGATGCTACTTTCTAAGTTCAAATCTTCTGGATGTAATCCAAATATTTTGTAAGACAGTGAGTATTCTTTTTGTATATGAGCGGTGAGCTCTAGGTAGTGTTCCTGAATGCATGTGCATTCCCCTTTTGTATAATACCTATATTTGAGTACTCAAATTGTGGATTGATCTCCTCCGTGGTTTTTCCCCTAACAGGGTTTCCATGCAAAAATCCTTGTGTTATGGTGTTATGGATGATTTATTTATGTGCTTGCATCTTTCTTTTGGTTCAATGCTATAAGTAGTTTAAATATTATATTAATAAAGTTAGATTTTGTAGAACACTAATTCACCCCCCTTTTAGTGTTCCCTGATTCCAACAATTGGTATCAAAGCCTCATTCCTCGAAAGAAGTTTAATAGCTTGAGGTGGATCTTGGAATGTAATGGACTCTTGTAGTGTTCAACAACGAATTTTGGTGGCACTTGATGATCTTGATTAGTCCAAAATAGAAGTCTGGGAATTGAAAGCATGTCTTAAGGATGTTGAGAAATTCATTTAGACATTAAGAGATCAGATTATTAAGTCCAGGGAGAAGAGAAAGGATCTCTATGATCAGATTAAGAAAAAAGATAAAAAAACATGGATGATGTTCATCTAAATCAAACCTTGAAGGAAATAACTAAAGAATGTGAAAAGCTTGCCAGAGACAATGCTACCCTAAAGCATGAGATGGAATCTATGGTGATGAAGTTGACTAAGGAGATTGAAGAGAGAAAGAAGAATGAGGAGAATCTTGCTCAGTCTTTAAAAGAAATATTGGATGAATGCAACAAAATTAATGGAGGATTCATTCAGTTGGAGATTGAACTACAACAATCCAGAAATAATGAAGAAGAGCTTGAAAGAAAGATTGTTATTCTCAGGGATGAACTTGCTATTGCAAATGAATATAAGAAGTTCAAGATTAGCTCACTTAAGCTTGATGAGCTGACTCAAGTTCAAAAGAATGGAAATGACAAAAGAGGTCTTGGATATGAGAAAGGAGAAAGTTCTAGATCTGAACAAAGGAATTTCAGGCATGGAAATTAGATGAACAAAGAAAAAAGGCATCCAGTAAGACAACCTAATGCTCAAAAGTTGAATGGTTACTATTTTGCTTGCAATAAATATGGTCATATGGCTACTCAATGTAGAAGTAAAATGAAATCAAGTGATCCATCATTCTATGGTCAATGTTTCAACTGTAATAAGTTTGGTCATAAGTCAATTGAATGCAGAAATATGTCAGACAACTCTATTAATAGAAGGAATGTTAAATGTTATACCTATGGAAGACTTGGGCATATTGCTAACCAATGCAGATCAAGAAGAAATCAATGGAATAAATGGTATGGACAAGGAAATTCTTTGTGTTACAATTGCAACAAATAAGGTCACATTGCAAGATTCTACAAAAATAAAAATATGGATAGAAGAGGTCCGACATACAAAGGAAGAAATACCCAGAAAGATGATAAAGGAAGAGGGAAAGTGACTGCAGATGAAATAAGAGATTAGATGAAGACATGGGTAAGAAAGATTTAGTTTGATGCAAGAATTGGTTCTGTACCAGAATCTGATGTTGGTAATTCCTCCAGGAATTGATCTTAGGCCATTGGCCTAGGGGGAGTTTTTCAAGAAAATCCTTTTTCCCCCTGTCGGTAGTTGGTGTTGGAATGTGGAAAATTGTCAACAGTTGTTTACAAATGCATTGGAAAACACTCATAAAGAAATTCAAGCAATTGAAGGTCCGTAGAAGAATTTTTCCCTTGCTAACTGAGAAAACAGGGTATCTAGAACACCTAGGGGAAAATAATTTTATACAACAAAAGGTTAGGTGTGCGAGTTATAAAAATCAAGTTGGAACCCTCAATTTCCACTTTATATCAAAGAAAAGAAGAAGGAGAGCACTCTGCAATAGAATTTTGAAAGTGTGAAGATAATTCGGTGGCAAAACCCTAATTTATCAGGTACTTTAGTTGTATTGAGAAATTTCTATTTAATTTGGTGTGCGGTTGAAGAACTTCTTTGGTAGAATCAAGACATGAGTAAAAAAGGTAAAATGGAACCAATCAAAGGAATGATAAACCTAGATGAGTATAGTAGTGAGAAGATTAGAGCTATAAGAAACATGTTGTTTCCTGATGAATTGAAATGGCTGAAAGAAAGAAAACACAAAAGCTTGGATATTTGGAGTGAATTCCCCTATTTCGAGAATGCATAAATCATTGAATTTATTCTAGACAGATTGAATGATGATATTCTAACTCTGGATAAACCCTACCATATCTCAAAAGAAGTGATTGGAACTATAATTGGGTTATGCAAAGTTGGGGATGTGCCAAGAAAGAAGTCAATCCAAAATAAAGAAGTCAAAACCCTAACTGGACTAACTAGAGATCAAAGGGAATTAATAATCTCAACAATCAGAGATTTAGTGACAAGGTACATTGTACATGGAGTATCTTACAAAATCTTTTTTAGAAATAGAGAAGGTGCAACTTTGGCAGGTGTTGTTTACATTTCACACAAGATGATAATGGAAGATCAAGATTTTGACCTTCACGAATTACTGAAAGATCAACTAATGGAGAATGTACAATTGACAAAGATGATAGATTACGCTTTCAGGTTTGGTACTTTGGTTATATGTCTTGTGATGTATTTTCTGAATTGCTTACCACTCAACAACAATGTAATATGGGAAGAGAGTGAACTAGTTTGCAAGCAGATTTACATACATTCTAACAATTTTGCAAACTGTGATCAAGAATATGAAAGTTTCTTTATAGGTTTGCTAGGAAATTTTTGCTCAATTGGTATTCCCCTTCTGGTACAGGAACTTGAAGTTGGTTCCTCCTCTGGTGAGATGGAGAGAAAGAAGAAAAAAGCAAAAGAAATTGTTGTATGTACTCCACCAACATGCAAGACTCCAAGAGTTGAAGGGAAAGGAAAAGAATAGGTGATTGTGGACATATCAGATGGGGAATCTAATAAAGAAATTGAGGACACCCAAAGAAAAGAACTAGAAATATCCGAACTAGAATAAGAAAAGGTGATGACAAAAGAAAGTGAAGAAGGTGTTTTAACCAAAGAAGAGCTATTGCAGTTTATTCATGAGGAAGATGGAATGCAAAAAATCACAAACATGTGGTATATCAGACCTTCATATGAGTAGGACATGATTTTAAATGTACTAAGTGATCATCTTATGCACAACCATATTAAATTAGAGAGCTTACAAAATACGTTTCTAGAAGAGATGATTGAATGCATCAAGGAAATCATGGAAACTGAGTCTTATAATAAGGAAGAAGAAGAAGTAATTCTATACCTGAAGAAGCAATACAAATTATCACTCACCAAGCTAAAAGGGCACATGAACTAGCTAAGGCAATGCATAAACAAAATAAACAACATCTATAACTATTGTCTTTGATGGCCTCATGCAATCGGCATATACAAACAAAAGTTGGAACAAATTGAAATAAAGTTGAACAATATTGGACAAGATTTTAACATTTTTTAGAATCAAGATGGTGCAATTAAGAAAATGATTCAAGAATTACAGACAGAGCATACAAATGTTCAAAACATCAGAAATAGGATTGCTGACACCTTTTGGAAAGTGAAGGACATAACAAAATGCAGACTGGAATAGTTGATTGAGATACTGAGGAAAGGAGAGATATTAGAAGAAGCCATCACCATTCTAGAATCCCTCATCAAGATTATCAACCAGACATCTAAAAAAAATAGCATGATCATAATCACCGAGATTGTAGTAGAAGCATGGAATAAGTTTCTTCTAGAGATAAAGGAAAAATATAAAATAATTTTCTCACACAAGTGGCAGCTATATTTCTTCAAAATTTTGAACTAGTTTTTGAATAAGTAAGTTTTTGGTTACACCCCAAAAGTGATTACTGTATGAAAATCCTTTCTTGGCTTGTCACTGATGTCAAAGGGGGAGAGAGAGCAGTGAAAAATTCCTTATCAAATTCAGGGGGAGTTGTGTCAGCTATGAATTTTTGAAGTCTTGAAGGATTGCAGTATGTTGGTTCTAACACTTAGTCATTTTTCACTAAATGTTGCCATCAATGCCAAAGGGGGAGATTGTTGGAATATGGCTTCTGGTGTTGTCATTGGTGGCAACCTAAGTCATTGATCTAGTCCACACTTTAGTATTTTTCCATACTGGGAGACATAATGAAGAACAAGGTATTCGGCTGCAGTTGAATCTGTCAATCCATTTACATTACCAGTTTATCAGTTTGAGTTGTGGATCTCAAGAAAGGTCATTGGGTATTTGGAATATCTTATTCTTTAGTTTTTTGTCATCACATCAATTGGTGTACAAGTTAGGAGATCCGGTTAATTGATTTTCTATTTATAAGTGCTAGAAGGCCGACTAAGTGAATGTGGCATGTTGCAGATGTTCAAGGAAAAATTGTTTGAAGTATTTTTGGGTTTGAGGATTTTGATTTGGGTCCTCACTATGCTATGGCCAAATTTGGATGGTGCACACTGAAAATCATTTGTGGATTGGGCTGACGGTTGGAAAATATTTTATGTTTTATTGAAGCCGACATATGGGTGATTAAATCTTTTGTTGTTGATATATATAAGTGATCATTTATATCATTTTGGTATGTGAATTGAATGTGCAAAGTATGTTGCAAAATTCAGAAGGATAATAGAGCAATTATGCACAGTTTCTCTTGTGAATAAAAGGATTTGTTATTTGAATGAAAGAAGATAGAGCATAATCAGACAAGTAGGTCAAGAATGTGACTGATGAGCTTAACCAGAACTGTAATCTGGCATTAGCATATCCTACTTTCTGAGTTCAAATCTTTTGGATGTAATCCAAATATTTTGTAAGATAGTGAGTCTTATTTTTGTATCTGAGCAGTGAGCTCTAGGAAGTGTGCCTGAATGCATGTGCATTCCCCATTTGTATAACACCTATATTTGAGTACCAAAATTGTGGATTGACCTCCACCGTGGTTTTTCCCCTAGCAAGGTTTCCACATAAAAATACTTGTGTTATGGTGTTATGGATGATTTCTTTATGTGCTTGCATATTTATTTTGGTTCATTATTGTAAGTAGTTTAAAGATCAGATTAATAAAGTTAAATTTTGTAGAACATTGATTCACCCCCCCTCTCAGTGTTCCCTGATTCCAACAATTATATGTTTGTGATAGTGTAGCTGGTTGTATAGGATGTTAAGTATTCTCAATTGGAGGTGGTTGTGGCAGTGTTGGTGAATATTCTGATGGTGTTTGAATATTTTGGGATTTTTTGTTGTTGCATCATGGTCTGAAGGATGTTTCTAGATCTAGTGAAAAGTGAATTGATTGTTTGTCAACATTAATGCAAGTTTAGATAACTTGGCATGTTAGCATTTCTTGTGGATGTGATTCATGGTTTATGGAAGCATGGTGAATCATGTTGGTATGGATTTGGGTCTTGGTTAACCCTTGGTGTGGTATTCGTTGAATTATTTCCACCATGAAAGTGTTGGAAACAAGCAACATTGAGAGGGGGGTGAATCAGTGTTCTACAAAAATTAACTTTGTTATTATGATCATTAACCCACTTTAAGCATTCAACCAAAATAAATATGTAGAAACTGAAAGAAAATAACCATAACACAAGGATTTTTATGTGGAAACCCTTTTAGGGGAAATACCACGGTGGATGGCGAATCCACAATATGATCTGAGTATACTCAAAATAATTTTATAATATAGGAATGCACTTGCATTCAGGCTCACTTCCTAGAGCCCACTGCTCAAAATAGGAAGGCACACTACCTTATAGAGATTTGGATTAGATCCAAGAGAATGAACTAAAATAATAGCATCTACAAATGCTTGATTATAGTTCTGGTTAAGCTCAGTTGCCAATATTCTATCCTTCTGACTGATATTGCACTTCTTCTCTGCTTTTCTCTGGCTCGCACCACACAATATTTATACACAAGTGAAATTGTGCATAAAATTGGTCTAACACTCTTATGATATTCACAATACACATCGAAACACCATGCACACACCAAAATGATATAATAGATCATACATATATTTTGGTGACTAACAATTTAATTGCAACAAGTCAGATTTAATAAAACTTAAAAATATTACCAACTGTCGACTCAAATCTTAAGAACTATCCAATGCACATCCACAATGGTCAACCACAACTTAGCTCAGACCCAAATCAAGATGAGCGAACACAAAAATATTTGAATAAGCATTCCTTTAATATCTGAAACACATAATATCAACTAAGTTGGCCCCAAAATGTTGATAAACAGAAAAGTATCAACTAGATCTCCAAACTTACACATGACTTGGTACGAGGCACTAATATTTCTGGATAACACAAGAAATACATTGATGCACCTTTTGTGAGATCCACAACTCAAAATAAGAACTGGAAATTTGCACATGAATCATTGAACACCAAACTGTTAGATGCTCAGTTCTTCCTAACTGTCCTTAATCTGACTACTGGTATAAGCAAATGATGTCATGTGGATCCAATGACCAACTAGGGTTTCCATCAATGACAACACCAAAGCATAATTGTAGTGTCTCTTTCCAAAAAAAAGTGTTTGGTGTTGACCTATTTTTTGGTTGCACATTTGAGATGAATACATTTAATTAAGGCTAACCTAAACAAGATTGTTTGAGGTCATGGAGGATACATAAGCAAGTTCAATTATTGGAGTTTTTGTGAATGTGATCAAGTGTGGTGATCTAAGTGTGAGCCTAAAGACCTAAGTCTACTAGGTGCAGTGAGCAGAAGGTGTTTACATTTTTAGTGAACTTGAAGTTGTTGGAGGTAGTGAGCCAAAGCTTGTAGATGGTGTAGATTTTTGTCATGGATCCTCCTGTTTCTTTGAGGTAGTGAACCTCATTTTAATTGTCTTATTCTATTCTCTTCTATTCCAGATAGTGAGTCCTTTGGGAAATAATCCATTCTTTTTTCTTGTGTAGTGAGACCTTCTAGTAGTGAGTCTATTATATTCACTATTGTTATTCATATATATGTGAGTTAATCCTCGCTATGGTTTTCCCTTGATTAGGGTTTTCCATGTAAATATGGTGTTCTATTGTGTATAATTTTTGATGTATTGATGTTTCAATTTTTACATTCATATTAATGCATAATAAGGGTATAAAGGTTTATGAGGGTTTAAATATTTTAATATACAACTAATTCACCTCCCCCCTCTTAGTTGTCCTATGTGTCTAACAATCTCTATCAGAGATGTGGTTCCTTAGAAGAAGCTTAACCGCTTGAGGTAGATATGATGGCACACACGAATGGTGTCAAGGTCCCTTTGTTTAATGGAACAAATTATGCTTTTCGGAAAGCTAGGATGGGAGCCTTTCTTGTCTTATTAGGGTTTGGTGTTTTGAATTCAATTGAAACTAGATACACTATGCATACTAGTCCTCTAGCAAGTGATGATGAGATCATAGATTATGAGAATAATGGTAAAGAAGTAATGTTATATTGAGTTGGATTTTTTATTTAGAACTTGTGAAGGTGATAAGCCTCAAAACTATGAAAAAGATCTGGACAAATTTATAGAGCATTTATGAAGGAGATGATAAGGTCAACCAAGCAAAGATGCAAAATTTCAAAGCCAAATTTGAAACACTAAGGATGCTAAAAGATAAAGATATTGTTGGCTACATGCTCAAAGTGGATGGAATTTTCAATGCCATCAATGATCTTGGTGGAAAGCTAGAGGAAAGAAAAGATTTGAAAAAGGTATTGAGAACTCTCCCTAAATCTTATAGCGCTAAAGTTTCTTCTATTGAGGAAGCTCAAAATTTGGATAAGTATTCTAGAGATAATTTTTTTGGTGCTTTAACTACTTATTAATTAAGAGAGTTTGACCAAGATGCTTCAAAAAAAGAAACTGTTTTAAATTCAACAAGAAAGGTGATGAATCTAATATGGATGATCTTAATGAGGTGGAAGAAAATTTTGTAAGAATATTGAAAAAGGGTACTAAAAAATATAGAGGTAAGTTACCCTTCAAGTGTTTTAAATGTGGAAAGATATGTCATTATGCTTCTAAATGTCCAATCAAAGCTGCAAATGACAAACATAAAGATCATAAAGTTAAATATATCAAGAAGAGTTATTATGTTAAAGAAGATAGTGGTGTGTCTAATGATGAAGAATTAGACTATCCAGATGATGGAAGTGATGAATTCTTGTTCATGGCTTTAAATGTTAGAACTAATTCTATTGACCCTGAAAGATGTATGAATGAAATTACTCTAGAAACAAGTCACATTATTGAACAAACTATGTTGACTACTTTTCATGCAAGAGAGGAGAGAACTACTAGATAATTGACAGTGGATGCTCAAATCATATGACTGGTGATAAGAGTAAGCTTTTTGAGCTTGAAAAGTATGATGTGGGTTTTGTTAAGTTTGGTGATGATACATATGCTAAGGTCTATGGAAAAAGGTATAAAATAGATGATTTTTTTATGTCAAGGGTATCCAACATAATCTTCTCAGTGTAGGGAAAATGTGTAGCAGTGGATACAATTTGGTGTTTCAAGATGATTGTTGTGAAACCAAAAATGGAAACTATAGAACATTGGTTGAAGATCGAACAAGGATAGAAGGAAATTTTTATTAGATCAAAGGTGATTGTGTTAAGTGCTTTATGTCTCAAATCAATGAAAGTTATCTATGGCATAGAAGAATGTGTCACATTAATTTTGATAGCCTAGAGATGATTAGTTATACTGAAGCTATGAGAGATCTACCAAAGATGAAAAAGCCTATCAATGCACTTTACAAGGAATATCAGTTTGGAAAGCAGACAAAGAAGAGGTTCAAAACTAAGGAATATTCTACTACAAGGCCTCTAGAGTTGGTGCATACAGACCTATGTGGACCTACTAGAACAAGAAGCTCTCAGGGTGATAAGTATTTATGTTGTTGATAGATGATTACCTTAGAATGACTTGGGTGACCTTTCTAAAATAAAAATTTGAAGCTCTAGATAAGTTTAAAGAATTTAAATGTCTATGGTTGAAAATTAAATGGATTTGAAAATAAAATGTTTGAGATCTGATAGAGGTGACGAGTTCACCTCCAATGAGTAATATTTTTTGTGAAGATCATGGGATAAAGAGATATTTATCAACTCCTAGGACTCCTTAGTAGAATGGAGTTGTGGAAAAGAAGAACAAGACAGTTCAAGAAGAAACAAAAACCATTATGAAGAAAGAAAATCTACCGAAAGTCTACTAGAAATATTTTATTCATAGTGCAGTGTACATTCTTAATGGAGGACAAGCAAGAGTGAAAATTTCAAAGACTCCCTATGAACTATTGTATGGAAAACCTCTTACTATGAAATATTTTAGAGTGTTAAGAAGAAAATTTTATATCTAGAGAGATGAAGAGAACTTAAGAAAGTTTGATTCAAGATTAGATGAAGGTATATTCCTTGGATATTCCATAAAGAGCAAGGAATACATCCGCTATAACAAAAGGCTAAATAAGATAGTTGAAAGTGCAAGTGTCAAAGTGGATGAAGAACCACACTAGAAATCAATGATGATAGAAGGATATGAATATGATGAACCCCCTTGCAAAAAATAAGAAGATGATGAGAAAGAAAAAGAGATGATAGTGGAAGAGGAAGAAGCTTTGAAAAATAATCCTAAGAGTCCTAAGTATGTATAAAAGAACCATTCTAAAGATCAAATTATTGGAGATAAGAGAAAAGGTGTGTTGATAAGAAGAAGAGATGTTGTGAAAGAGGAACATGTAAATTTTTTTTTACTTTTAGAAGTAGAAACTAAAACTATAACTGAAGCATGCAAGGATGAGAATTGGATCAAAGATATAGAAGAATAACTAAGATAGATTGAGAAGAATCAGACATGGGAACTAGTCCCAAGACCAACAAAAAAGAATGTGATAGGAATTAAATGCGCTTTTAGGAACAAGTTGAATGAGAATGGAGAAGTTATCATAAATAAGGCTAGACTTTTGTGTAAGGGCTACTCACAAGTGGAAGAAATAGATTTTGAAGAGATTTTTTCTCCAGTAGCAAGAATGGAAGCCATTAGGATCTTTTTTTTCTTTTTCAACACATAAAGGTTTCAAGGTGTATCAAAAGGATGTCAAGTCTACATTTTTTAATGGTGAGCTAGAAGAAGAGGTGTACATTAAACAATTGAAATGTTTTCAATTATCAGAAGATTTTGATATGGTCTACAGGTTGAAGAAAGATTTATATGGACTCAAATAGACTCCTAGAGCTTGGTATGAAAGATTGGATAAGTACTTATTGTGGCATGGATTCAAAAAGGGTATTGAAAACAACAATATTTACTTCAAGGTTGAGAGAGATAAAATCCTCATTGTGGTTGTGTATGTTGATGACATAATATTTGGTGGAACTAAGGAAATGTGTAAAATGTTTACATAAGAGATGCAAAATGAGTTTGAAATTCCAATGTTTGTGGAGATGAATTTCTTCCTTAGGCTACAAATTAGTCAATCTAGTAAAGGTATATTCGTCTCACAATCAAATTATGTCAAAGAAATGTTAAAGAAGTTTGGAATGGAGAACTCTATACTAGTATGTACTACCATGGTTACTGGTTGTAATTTGAGAAAAAAATATGAATCTCCTAAGACATATCAGAGCAAGTATAGATCAATGATTGGACGATTGCTATATCTAACTACTACTAGAGATAATACCATGCATGCAATATGTTTTGTGGAAAGATTTCAAGAATATTCCAAAGAATCACGTGTGGAAATAGTAAAATAGATATTCAGATACTTGAAAGGAACTCCATAATTTTTTCTATGGTATCTAGGGATACTAATTTCTCTTTGAATTCTTTTACATATGTAGATTGGATAGGTTTTATAGTTGAAAAAAGGAGTACAAGTGGAAGTTATTTCTTTCTTAGAAGCAGATTGGTTTCTTAGTTAAGTAAGAAGCATGATTTAGTATTAATATCTATTGCAAAGGTAGAATATATTACAATAGCCTCTTGCTACACACAGGTGTTGTGGATGAAGAAAACATTGAAGGATATCAAAGTATCATATGATTAAATTATTTCTATATTGTGTGATAATACAAGTGCTATCAACATTTCAAACAATCTAGTAATGCATTCAAGGAAAAAGCATATCTCTATCTAGTATCACTTTCTAAGAGACAAAGTTGTAGAGAATGAAGTGAAGTTGGAGTATGCACCTACAATGGATCAAATAGAAGAAATTTTTAGAAAGTCTATTCCAAAAGATACATTTGAGTATCTCTGGTAGAATCTAGGGTTTATTGCCTCTCATTCTTTCAACTAGATGTATGATTTGGTGCATCTGTCTAGGTGAGCTATTCAAGATACATTTTTTTTCTTGGACTCATGAAGGCTACCTCTCAGGGAGAGTAGGTAGTGGTATCTTTTACTGGTATAGTTAGGGGCAGCATATCTTGTGTCCCTAAGGGGAGAAAGTAGAGAAGAAAGAGTAGTAGAGAAAGTGAGAGAAAGTTGTTCATAGGTATTGTCGTTTTCCACTAATGTTAAAAGGGGAGAGAATATTGAAGTCTGAAATGTAAGAAATATCCCTGTAAAGGGGAGTGCTTGTTGATGTAGGGTTATTTTTGTTGTTGATTTTTTTCTAGAGATGTTGTAATCAATGATAAAGGTGGATATTGTTGGAGATTAGTGTTGTCATTGATGTCAATAGGGAGATTGCTGGAGATTGTTGCACTATGTTGTCTTTAGTGTTGTCATTGATGTCAACCTATGTCAACCTCTAGTGTGGTGTTGAGTAGGTATTTTAGGTGGGGAGATTGTTGCAATATTTAGTGTGGTGTTGATGAGAAGGTGTTTGTGATGTTGTTGTAGTTGGTTCACTTGGTTTCCAAGTTATTTTGAGAAAATTTGAATAAGAGAGTGTACAAGGTGAAAAAGTTGTGTTTTGTATTGTGCTCCATATTTCTTCATGGTTGAATATGTACTTGTGTGGTTTGGATGAAATTATTATAGGTGTTATATCTAGAGTTTTAGGTTTTGGATCATGTGGTAGTGGAATATGTGTTTGACAATGTGTTTCCTGTGAAGAAGGTTGTCTAGGAGAAATGGAATTGCTCCACATTTCTCCATGTTGAGGTTTCTTGTCTTCCAGATTTGAGAACATGCTAATATTGTCTATATCTATCTTCCCTTCGAGTTTTTTGTGTTCATATTTTCTACAAGGTTAATTAGTGATTTGTATGTCTATGGTAGTGTGGTTGGTTGCACAAGATGTTAAGTATTCTCAGTTGTAGGTGGTTGTGGCTGTGTTGTTGAATATTTTGATGGTGTTGGAATATTATGAGATGTTGTGTGTTGTTACATAATGGTCTGTAAGATGTTTCTAGAGTTGGTGAAGAGTGAATTTATTGTTTGGTAGTGTTAATGCAGGTTTGGATGACCTAGCATGTTAGTGTTGCTAATGGACATGCTTCATTGTTTATGGAAGCTTAGTGAAGTGTGTCATTGTGGATTTGGGTTTTGGTTAACCCTTGATGTAGTCCACCTTCACTTCTTTCCACTGTGGAAGTGTTTGGTGCCAACTTATTTTTTGTTTGCATGTGTTGAGGTGTATATGTTTCATTAAGGTCGACCGAAACAAGATTGTTTGAGTTCGTGGAGGATATATATAAGCAAGTTCAATTATTAGAGTTGTTGTGAATGCGAAGTGACATGAAAATGTTATAAAGTGTGGTGATATAAGTGTGAGAATAAACACATAAGGCTACCATATGCAATGAGCAGAAGGTGTCTACATTTTTAGTGAACCAAAAGTTGCTATAGGTAGTGAGTCAAAATTTGTGAATGGTGTAGATTTTTTGTGGTGGATCTTCTTGTTGCTCTAAGGTAGTGAACCTCCTTGTAACAGTCTTCTTATATTCTCTTCTATTCTAGACAATAAGTCATTTGGGCAGTGATCCCTTAGTAGTGAGCCATTTTTTTCTTCTAGGTAGTGATCTCTTCTGGTAGTGAGCCTATTGTATTCAGTGTTGTTATTTAGATATATGTGAGTTCATTCTCACTGTGGTTTTTCTTGATTAGGGTTTTCTAGGTAAATTTAGTGTTCTATTTGTATGATTGGTTTTTTTATGATGTTTCAATGTTTACATTCATATTATTGCATAATAAGGTTTTGAAGGTTAATGAGGGTTGGAATGTTTAATGTATAGCTGATTTACCCCCCTCTCAATTTTCCTATGTCTAATAGACTTCAAATCAAGAATAAATTTATCATTGAAGGTGATGATTACATGAGTTCAATCCATTAAGGAATGAAGATTTGAGTCGTGAGTTGTAGAAATTGGTCATCTTATCACTTTTTTATCATTTAGCCTCTACCCAACCAAGGGTGAGCTCTCTTTATACATCACCATAGTCATTTTGGAGGTAGAAATACTAAAAAAAAATTAACTTAGGCAAGCCTCTATAAATTTTAGCTATTCCCCCTCTTTCATGTATGTAGGTTTCTAGATATGAGTAAAATTGGAGGAAGATTGAGGACTAATTTCAATTTCATACATTCAAAGCCCTATAAGTTGTGAAGATAAGAAAGTAGATTTTAACAATAATAGATGAAGTTCCAATAGTGACCTTGGGAGAAAAAATAGATCGTGAATAGAAAAAATCACATATAGGGCTTCCCACGCCCTTGACCAGTTATTTAAGCCTCAAATTTATATGCCAGGTTCTTTTATGTTTGCACTCTACATTTATAGAATCTATTTATATCTTTTTATTTTATATTTATCAAAAATCATTATAGTTTGTTGCATTTTCATAGTTAACCTAGGAACAATATTGCATCATATAATTCAATCAATTAATAATTATCACACACACACAAAACAAGGACTAAATCCCTAATCCACCATTTTGGCTATTCCATTGAGGCTTGTGGGTAAGTGCACAAAGTTGAGTCCACGAAACGTGGAAGTTTTTTGCATTAGCCAAAAAATTGAAATCGATTTTGCAAAAATGGGATCCTGAGCCTAAACATGAAACATGATCCCGCTTTTTAAAAATTGGGATCCCGTTTCCTATAGGACCCCAAACCAATGGAGAAGGAATGTGATCCCAATTACTATGAAATGAGATCCTGATCTGTAAAAATCAGGATCCCGTTTTGTAGAAATCGGGATCCTGTTTTGTAGAAATCGGGATCCCGTTTTACATTGCTGTTTATTTTTTTAAAAACAAACAGAGTTCATTTCACAGTGGATGGGATCCCAAGTATAGGATACAACAACCCCCACAAACAACTATAGGTACCTGCCCACGCCTCAATTTTTTGCATTTTTCCATTTTTTATTGAAATTGTGAAGAAACTAAGTGAATTTAGCATGTTTTTTTAATTTATTTCATGTTTTGAGCATTTTTTTCTTGTTATAGTAGAAATGAGTAATTGTAAAAATAGACGAAAAAATGCAATGAAACCTAAAGATTTTTTAATAGAAATGAAAAAATGAACCTTGAATTGTGTTTTACAAAGAAAATTTAACTTTTGAAACCTAAATTGTTTGATTAAACAAAAAAAAAATGAATTTGAAAACCCTAATTGAAACAAAACAAAAAAAATTGCATTTCAAAACCCTAGAAATTGAAATGAAATAAAAAAATTGCATTTAGAAACACTAATCAAGCTTTTTGAAACCCTGAATTCAAATAAAACGAAAAGATTGAATTTGAAAACCCTAGTTTGAACTGAAATGAAAAAATTGCATTGAAAACCCTAATTGCTTAGAAATTGAAACCCTAAATTGAATTGGAACAAATTTTTTTGTTAAAACCCTAAATTGAAATCGAACAAATCATTTTGATTTTGAAAACTATGTAATTTTGAGCTAAAAAAAAATCATTTGCATTGCTTAAATGTTTGAAATTTTATTTGCATTGTATGGAAAAAACAATATGTTAAACTTTAGTTTCAATGTTAAATTATAATTAGATTAGAAAACAATATGTTAAAGAATAGTTAAACTTCATAAAGTTTATCTTGATGTTTGTTTGCAAATTTAGTTAGCAAATTCGTAAATCTAAGCACGTACAATCGATTCCAATTGGCACTAACTTGCAAGTCTAGATTATTCCAAGGGCCACCCAAACTTCACCCTAAGTTTACTAAACCCTAGACCTTGACCTGTAAAATCTAAACCCTCAACACTAAAGCATTTGAATTTTGTCTTAAGACCTTAAAATGAAATTTGGTTGCCTTAAAAAACCCTCTATTGTCAACATTCAGTAGAGATTTTTGTAATGTTTTCACTTATTTGAACACATAATATAAAACCTTTTTGTTTCTACAAGTTTATGAAGAGTGGATGATCACTCTCTATGACACTTAGACATGATCATTAGGGATCTAAATCATTGGAAGAAAACTTTATTCTATTATATCCACATGATAGGAGAGCGCGAGTGAGAGTGCTATGGGTATAGTTTCTTTCATTGGACATACCTAAAATTATGTAGGTTCAATGTCAAGAATGGGTCTATTTGGTAGATTTATGAAAACTATTGTGAATATCTAGAATACCATAAAATTATAATTATAGCAATTCCTATTGGAAACACTTGGGTATATATCATATGAAATTTAAATATAGTAAGGTGTCTATTATATAGGAGAGTTGATAATACATTGAAAGAGGTTTGTATGGGAATATATGTATTAAGAAATAATACCATGACCTCTATAGGATTTTTAAGATGTGATCCTAGATAATAATCCACCCATCCTCAATCATAATGGATTCTTTAGCAATTAAGAGAGATTCAATAACCATAAAATTACCTATATTTTGATACTATATAGATTTATGTGGAAGGATAGAAATGCATCAATAAGGAGACCAAGATGGAACCATTTAACACCTAAGGTACACCTATTACATGGGAAAGGGAGGAGGTACATGATGATAGGTTGGAGGAACTATGTTATTATTACAATAGAGATAGGAGGAGGATTCATATTATGCTCCTATAAATAAGAGGTTAATTTAGAAGATTAAAAGAACTAGATAATAACAAAGGAAATAATTCTATAGAGGGAGTGAGTGGGATTGTTGGAAATATACAAGGAGAGAGGTGAAGGTCCCAACACCTACATAGATTCCTACACGAAATAAACCAATCTAGGCACTTCCTAGAAGGATCAAGATCCATGTGAGTAGCCTCTTTTTATTTTTGTATCTTCTACATATGTATATTTATTCCTTTATTATGTGATTAAAATTATGTATGATATAACTTATTAATAAGTGATTACAAGTATAATTATTAAAATATTTCATATTTATTTTGATATCCTCTAATGTAGAAGGAAACTTTTACTTGTTTTGATAGATGTATGTTATTTTTGTGATATGTATAGATTGATTCATTTTTATCATGATACTTTTTTTATTAGAGGGGTAAAAACTTTTGACCCCTAGAGCTAGATGGAACCAATGAAGCCATAGTATGAATAAATTTGGACCTCACTAGACATCTAGATCCCCTTAAGCCATCCTATCACCCTAAATTGTAAATCAATTTCTTAAGGGGTCCCAATATGACATTTCTTAAGGGGATCAAAGAACTCAAAATTTGGTGAAGTTGCCCAAGGCAACCAAATTTAACAATAATAAGATCATGCAAGATTATAATATGAATGAGATTTCATGATCTAGGTTGGTCAATTGAAACAAGAGTAGATCTCAATCAGCTATTCCACAAGAAAATGTTTTTCACTAACTTGCAAGTTTATTATATTCCAATGGGCACCAAAACTTCACCCTAAGTTCTGTAAACCCTAAACCCTGAACTCTAAAATCTAAACCCTAAACACTAAACCATTCATTTTTTCCTACCTGACCTTAAAGTGAAATTTGTTTGTCTTAGGAAAATCCACCAAATTTAATTCCCTTATGCCATCTAATTTTGTCATAGGATCTTACTACATATATCCCCTTAAGTTATCCTATTACCCTAAACCCTAAACTCTAAACTCTAAACCTTAAACCCTAAAGCCATCATTTTTTCTTAGGATCTTAATGAAATTTGGTTGCCTTAGGAAACTCCACCAAATTTCATTCCCTTATGCCATGTAATTTCATCCTAGGATCTTACTACATGTAGATCCCCTTAAGCTATCCTATTACCCTAAACCGTAAACTCTAAAGTCTAAACCCTAAACCCTAAAGCCATCATTTTTTCTTTAAAGGCTCTTAATGAAATTTGGTTGCCTTGGGCAACTTCACCAAATTTTATTCACTTGAGCCATGTCATTTTCTCCTAGGACCTCACTAGATGTAGATCCCCTTAAGCCATCATGTCACCCTAAATCATAATTAGATTTCTTAAGGGGTCCCAATATGAAATTTCTTAAGGGGATCAAAGAAGTTCTTAAAATTTGGTGATCAAAGTTTCCCAAGGAAACCAAATTTAACAATAATAAGATCGCAAGATTATAATATGAATGAGATTTCATGATCTAGGTTGGTCAGTTGAAACAAGAGTAGATCTCAATCAACTATTCCACAAGAAAATGTTCTTCACTAACTTGCAAGTTCATTATATTCCAAGGGGCACCAAAACTTCACCCTAAGTTCTATAAACCCTAAACCTTGAACTCTAAAATCTAAACCCTAAACACTAAACCATTCATTTTGTCCTACCTGACCTTAAAGTGAAATTTGGTTGTCTTAGGAAAATCCACCAAATTTCATTCCCTTATGCCATCTAATTTTGTCATAGGATCTTACTGCATATATCCCATTAAGTTATCCTATTACCCTAAACCCTAAACTCTAAACTCTAAACCCTAAACCCTAAAGCCATCATTTTTTCTTAGGCTCTTAATGAAATTGGTTGCCTTAGGCAACTCCACCAAATTTCATTCCCTTGTGCCATGTAATTTTGTCCTAGGATCTTACTACATGTAGATCCCCTTAAGCTATCCTATTACCCTAAACCCTAAACTCTAAAGTCTAAACCCTAAACCCTAAAGCCATCATTTTTTCTTTAAAGGCTCTTAATGAAATTTGGTTGCCTTGGGCAGCTTCACCAAATTTTATTCACTTGAGCCATGCCATTTTCTCCTAGGAACTCACTAGACGTAGATCCCCTTAAGCCATCCTGCCACCCTAAATCGTAATTTGATTTCTTAAGGGGTCCCATTATGACATTTCTTGAGGGGATCAAAGAAGTTCTTAAAATTTGGTGATCAAAGTTGCCCAAGGCAACCAAATTTAACAATAATAAGATCCTACAAGATTATATAATATTAATAGTTAATTATATTTTCATTCAAGTAACATGTGCCTTTGACATAAACGAGGCTTACATATTTTATCATTTGTATTCAATTATTTAAGGCCATTTATATTGAATGGTTTAAAGGTATTTCCTAAACATGTATCTTACATATTGAAATTACAAATCTAATGCAGGTTCACTCATATCTTAAAGATCACATGGATCCATTCAATAATATTCAAAATCCACCTCCACGCCATCCATCTCCACCACTTTCACCTCCACCTTCACCCACTCCACCTCGTAACCCCCCACCTCCACCACCTGAAATCAATGAACATGCTCGTTTGCAAGCACAAATCAATACCAATGTTAGAACCATCCAAGATCAAATGAACATTATTCAAAATGAAGAATGTGTCGCACCTCCTATGAGGATGTTTTCATCTAGGATGCAAACCCTTGTTGATGTTGTCAGGGCAACGAATGGGATCTTAGATGAGCATCAACAATGGCTAGAGGAGAGGAGAACTTCCAATTTTGAAAAGGAAAACACAAAGAAATGAAGAGATGCAGTAGAGAGCCACAATAGTTTCTAAATTAATACAATGATCTTAAATAGTTATGAATTTATAAATTTGGTGAACGATGGATATTTTGCATGATGAATTTATAAATTTGGTTGGATGGATATTTTTAGTGACATGAATTTATGATTTTGGTTCTAGATGGATATTTTTAGTGACATGGATTTATGAATTTGGTGGAATTTATGAACTTATAATGAATTTAATATATAATAGTATGTATTTTATGACTATCTACTAGATCATGATTTCTCCTGCTGAAAAATTGTAATATGTGTGTGTGTGTGTGTGTTAGACATAAAATGAGCTTTTGTGAATGTTTCAAGTTTATTGTTTAGTATGTATGTCCATGTATTAAAAATTTGCATATATAGTTCTTAAATTTTGAAATTTGTATGTATGTACATAGTTTAGTTTAATGATCTGTACGCATGCAAATTATGCATCATATTTTTTATTTTAAATGTACATGTACATGTTAAATTTGTAATTTTGTATGGACATGCTCTTGAGTTGAACAATCAATGTATATATATGTGCATTTCAATTAAATATATGATCTTAATATATGTATGCACATCCCATTTTGTATGATTTAATGTAGGTGCACATTTATATTGAGAATATCATGGATGATTTTAACATTGATGATATCATCAATCCACCACTTCGGCCACAACCACAAACTTCAAATATCAGGGTTTTTTACTATTTTAATAAATTTTGATCAACATAACATTTTGACAAATGGATTGCACGAGAAAAAACTTCAAAAAATTCTTTTCAATTTAAAAAGAAAAAAAAAAATGATAAGTTTAAGTCATCTTATGCATGTCGTACACGATTTTTCAAAATGACAAATCTGCCTAATAAAAATTTAACAAAAAAAAAATTCAATAAAAACTTACAAAAAAATATCAAGAACAAGCTTCAGTGAGTCACAAATCCTTTCCCAAAAGGATTTATAAAAATATGATAATTTAAGTCAAAATATGGATGTCGTACACGTGCATGGTATGGTAAAAAAAAAGTGACTTTTAAACAGTGGTTTTTAGAAACGCCTATTGAAACTCAATTTCTACAATCTGGGTATTGAAATAAATTACATATTTGGAAACTAGACTCCGAGCACTACATTTTATGATTAGTGACTTTTTTAAAGATTTCATCTGTAAGTGCTTCAAATTTTAAGGTCAAATGTGTCAAATTCTGAAAATCAAGAAAAACACCACTTTTTGGCCAAAAAGTGGACTCAACTTCTTGCACACACCCTTGTAGCCAAGTTGATATAGAGATAATGTTTAATCCCTAATTTTCCTAATGGGAAGAAGTGTAATTTAAGAACTAGATCCATTTTTCTAATAAAATAGGTAATTTAGCTCATAATCCTTGAGCTTACATGACTCATAAGCAATTGCACATTCCTTGTATGAGAAATAACTACAAACTATCTAACGATACATCAGTACAAATAACAAAAAAATGATGTTGGTTCTAACACAACTAAGATAGCTGCACAAATCAATAGCTCGTTAAGATCTTGAAAATATGCCTCACACTTCTCTAATCACACAAACTTATTATATTTTCTCTAAAGATAAGTAATAATATGATCCAATCTAGAGAAATCTCTCAAAAAATGACATTAATAACCCACCAAACCCATGAAGATATAAACCTTTGAGACAATCAAAGGTACTGACCAATACAAAATAGCCTGAATCTTTGAGGGATGTACTAAGATGTCTTCACCTGAGATAACATGGCCCAAGTATCTCACCTCACTCTAGAGGAACTCACACTTCACCAAGTTTCCATAAAGTTGATGGTCACACAAATACTACATAACCTAACACAAGTGGACCTCATGTTCCTCCATTTTCCTTAAATAAATGAGAATATCATAAAGGAAAAAAAGGATAAACTAATCAAGACAAGTATAAAATATCCCATTCATCCAAGTCATGAATACAAAAGGTGCATTCATCAACCTTAATGGAACCACCATTACATAATAGTGTCCATAATGAGTAGGAAATGATGTTCAATGAATGTTAGCCTCATGGATATGAAGATGATGGTATCCCTACTTGAGATAAATCTTATAGAACACCTTGGATCCCCTCATTTTATCAAACAAATAATTGATCCTCAACAAAGGATATTGGTTCCTCACTATCACCTTATTGAACTATCGATAATCGATATCCAAAGGAAGAGACCCATCCTTCTTCTTCACAAAGATAATTGGTGCTCCATAAGTGGAAAAATAGGATGAATGTGTCACTTATTCAACAACTCCTCCAACTAAAATCAAATTTCACTAAGATCTTGATTGTTCATACAATAAGGTTCTTGAGTGATAGGATTTTCCTCAGATATGAAACCTATCCAAAAGTCTATATCCTACTTAGGTAGAATACCTAGAATGTTAATAAAAAACACATCTAAAAAACTCTCTAAGAAGAAGATGATCATCAAGATTCACCTCTTGATACTTTCCCTCAAAAATATCACTCACTAAGATGACAAACATCAAACATCCCTATCACATACTTTGTTTTAGCTACTTAGCCAAAAGCATGCAAAGAGAAATGTGTCTCAAGACCCTAAGGAGGTCCACTTTCTCAACAAGATCATCCACACACTTTATTGACTTACTTTAGAAATCAATACATTCCTAATGAGCCTCTAACTAATCCATACCCAAGATGATCCTGTAAGAACCTAAAGGTAGGATACGTAGGTCTATTCTAGCGGTGATGGTGCCTAACTCCAACACAAACCATGCACATGGGATTCAATTACCACACTAGTACGGGTGGCTAAATCAACCTACCAACTAATGCTCTAGATCACTTCCAGAAGCCTACATCACTCCACAAGGATTGGGGAAATAAAGGAGTCTAAAGCACTAGAATAAAATAAAATAGATACATGGAATCTATCGAACACACCTCATAACTCAATAATAGTTCCATGAGGCTCAATATGGTAATTATCCACCACTACAAACACTATATGGGATCTCCCAGCATCCCTTACTATAGGCTCTATAGTTTCCTATCTTTGGATAATCCTTGCTTCTAACGTATGAGGATAATATGTGGCATAATGACCTTAGTAGCCATAACAGAAACATGATCCTCGACTTTATCATCAACTTGCTAATGGTGATCAAGACTAGTTATAACTCCCTCTAGTAGAATTTGGTGGGAAACTCTATACTAGTTGTCTCTAACTAGGGTACCTCTAATTCCCACTACATTTCCTATACTAATGGCCTCCTCAACCTTTCCCACTCTAAGGAGTTAATGAAGATATTTGTTGCAATTGTTGAATCATCCAAGAGGGTGTAGATAAATCCCTAGAAGGTCCTATGGGTTGAGATTGAGATCCTCACACACATAATATTGATGGAGCTCAAGCACCAACCTAAATTCAAATATATCCTCCAAACCCTCTATCAATTTTCTCCTCTATCAATCTTTCTTTATCCATGGTGACTTCCAAGGATTTAGTCTCAACTACCCTAACACCACAATTGATCTGTGCATTCAAGCCATGTAAAAAGTACTACACTAACATGCTCTCATCTTGAGGTATGCTTGTACACTGCTTAAGATCAAATAAATGGTTCTCATACTAATCACCCATCATGTCCAACTACAAAATATCATAAAATTCATTAGTGTTTCTCTTGGACTATAGTGATCTAAGAGAAAACATGAATGAAACTTCTCCATGAAAATCTCCAAAGAAACAATGGAAATATTTAGATGATTCATTTTCTCCTCTTGGCAACACTAAGTGGAAGTAAATCCTCTCAATTGCATGATGACACATCAATCCTTGGTATTACTATCATAGGAATTTATCATGAAACAATTATCCAAGGACAATAAACAGTTCTCTACCTCATTGCCCCAAGTGATCCCTCAAAAGTAGGAGGATGGGATCAGAGAAGGTCCCTCATGTTCCTTGCTAGAATAACATCCACATCCACTACATGCCAATGCCCTCCACAACATGGATCTTGCTCAACCTCTCTTTTCTCTAGAATTATGAAGGATTCTAGAGAACTCTCTATCAAAACCAAAGATGCTCCTCTTGAGAAGGATGGGAATGAAGTGATTGGGAAACCTCTTGACAAGGACCCAACCTTGCTATTATCTTCTGAAGGAGATCAATAACTTATGGATGCCCAAGAGGATCAATTAGTGGATCTACCAACAAGTTCTCAATTTCCTCCTTTATCTCACCCTGACATAAAACATGAGATTTAGGAGCCATCCTTTAGATGAAAAGAATAACATGGGTTAGGATATATATATTTCTATCTCTAAAACCATAATAAGGTATAATTACATAATATTGAACATTGTAATTACATAATTCACATTTAACAAGCATATGACAAACACATAGATCAAATACATCACTCATAGGTAAGCACATAAGCCAAAGCTCCTAATGTATGAACATGTGCTCTAGTACCAAATATAATTCCCACCATGGAACCCATGGGACATTATCTTAAATACATGGGATATTTTTTTTAAGTATAAGATACAATGTTTAAGAATAATAATGCAATTATACACATTAGGTTTACACATGATGTCCCATCACAATGTGATATTGCACAAGCGAAAGACTAACACTCCAAACATACTTGACTTAGTAGGAAGGTTGGGAACACTATCAAGAATATCCTAGAAGGGTTCCAACCCTCTTTAATGTTCACAAAACTAGGAGAACTATCTCCCACAACCCTAGGTTGACAATCAAGTCCTTTCAAAAGGTTGCACATAAAATGAGGTAGTAGATGATGTATGTCCTCAATGATGGAACTTGAGAACTAGGTCAAGTAAATAATAGGAACATAGGACTATAGTGAACAACATATTTTTATATTTTTTTCCCAAATGAAGTCCTGAAAGCTCAAGGAAAGTTCAAGTTCAAAGGGAGAAATTTTGACTAGGTTTTGAAGGTTTAGACAACTAAAATGGCTAGAATGAAAAAAAGTACAAAGCATAAAAATCATTTGATAGGGGAATAGGGCTTAGAAATCCTCTACCTATTAGTGGTTAAGAGTATTTAGTATCTATTTTTGTATGGGGACAAGACCACCCATACAAAGAACTAGGTCAGTACAACTTAGCAAAAAATTTGAGTTTTCTAGCATACAAAACCAAGCTACCACTAAATGCCAAGCCACCCTAATAGGCTACTAGGCCACCCCACCTACTACTAGGCAGCCCCAAGACACTCATAGGCTTCCCCGCTAGTGTTAGATAGTTTTTTGAAGGACTTGTTTAACTTAGTGCATGAAAGAGCCACCTAAGTGAGGGACCAGGCTGCCCAACTATGAAATTTGACAATCATGTTCATTTTACGTAGAAAATTAAATATACCTATTTTTAAGCCTTTAAACATAATTATAAACATAATCAGACATATATTATGCTTGGTACCTACACCGTGGCACACAAATGATTCAAATAATATTTTCTTATACAAGTTTACATATATCTCCAAAGAGAGGTCCAAAATCAATAATTCTACCATATAAATGAAGGATATACATAAGATAAATGAATTAAAATTGAAACTACATGATGTCATGTCATTCCATGATTTATGAACCTATAGTCCCTAATGGTAGTTTGATGCCACCTAACTATGTGATACTCATAGGCTCACCCCACCATGCTAGGATATAGACACAAGGCCCAAACACTCACACACTCAATACATAGGGGGTGAGGGTATAATTTCATGCAATAAATGAAGAATACACATAATACAACATAATAGAGTGCATACCAATGTCAAAGAATTACACATCTTTTAGGTGCTACTCAATCTACTCTAGGGTAAAATATTAGTGAACAAGAGAGGGAGTGTCATCATAGACAATCACATAGGGATCAAAGAATAACCAAATATACTCTCATATCAATTAGAATAATTTACCTTAATATTATTATGCTCCCTGAGTTGCTTGTCTTCCTCGATCATCCTTAGCCTATATGATCACTTGAGGAACGAGAGGGATACTATTATCTTAATTAGTTTATTACCCCATTTTCATTAATTACAACTTATTATTAAGAAAATCCCCACACCATGATTTCCTACATACCACTTTGGGTCAGGCTCACATTGGGAGCCACACCATACTTAGACCCTAAGCTTAGCACAACCTCCAATGAGCGTGGCATGAAAACTAATGTAAAAATATAAATTTTCCCAATCTCAATGATACTTTCTCCCAATATATATTATCACATTTTATGAGGATCCATATTTTCAAAACATCCAAATTTATTCATTTTTATACAAAACTTTTGAATTTTCCAATATTTTCTCAATGCAAAACCCATGAAATTTCCCAAATCCACCATTAATATTCTTCAAAATTTAAAATTTTAAAACTAAAAGTTATAAAAAATATCATTTGGTGGAAAAAGTGTCCAACACCCTTTTAAGCTATAAAATAAGCATTGATCAATTCTACAAAAATTGGGCATTATAACCATGTATTTTTGAAAATTATCAATATTTAAATAAATATTTATAGTAAACTAATAAAATCTCAAAATAAAAGAAGAAGGGGGGATTATAAACTCCCTTAATACATTTCCTACAAAAAAATTCAAAAGAAAATTCTCAAATTAATTAAAGCAATCAAAATATGTGAATTTCTCCAAAAAATTCAAATGATGAGAACACCAAAAATGCCAAACAAGAGCTCATAGAAATCAACATGCACACTCCCCTACCAATTTCCATCTAAATAAGTCTAACCTCGTCAAATTCCACCTCTAATTTTACTCCAAATCAATAATTTTCTAAATTTCTCAAACAAGGTTTTTATCTCCCAATTTCTTCTCACAAAAATAACATCTAAATGAAAAAAACTCCCCTTTTTACCCTTTTTAAAAACCCAATATAAATTTAATTAAATTTATATTTCCTCATTTATTAATTCAAAAATCCATAAAATATTCCCACAAATTTTATTAATAAATTCAATTCATTTCCAAGCATCATTCAATATATAATTAACCATTAAATCTATTTAATCATAAAATTGAACTAATTTTGTGGAAATTGGAATTTAAATATTCAACACACACACTTTTACTTGGCTTCCACAATAGGGTTACTATATTTGAAATTAATATGAATACAACCAAAATGGGTAAGATAATAGGAAATCACACTTGAATCGAGTATGACGGGTAAGGATAACAAATTGGCTAATGTGACATCTCCCATATAACCATTGTCAAGGAATAACTTAGACCTATATCCACTCAACACACATCAAGTGCACCTATTCATATACCTAATAGTTGAAGCATATACAATTCTCGAATGGGTTATAAAGCATAATCATAAAATACTCATTGAGATATACATGTGCATAATCAACAAAATAAAACAACATAATCCATTATAATATTACCATAATATATTTGTATCAAAGGGTGCATCCAAAAATAATGCCAATACAAAATAATGAATCTACAAATAATCCTAAATCAAATATACAAGTATAAGCATATGATCAAATCCAAAATTTGTACTAAAGATCACAAATGTGAGAGCCACTACATCTTTGACCACGTCAGGTAGTGATCACACAATTGGGTAGCTACTTGGGAAGGACTTTGTTTGTTGTGGACAATGATGAAGTCAAAGGATATACTATTGTTGTATGTATAAGTAATTGTGTTATCAATGGAAGTTTTCCCATCATCATGCTAAGAAAAAGGTTGCTTGTATATACCCAGCTTTGAATTAGGATATGTATGAACTTTCATAAACATCTCTCCTTGATCAATAATAGCTTGGTTGGAGTTCCTAAGCTTCATGCATGCAGAGGTTTTATGTCCATAGACCTTATGGTAGTCACACAATTCATGTTCTGTATACTAAGAGGGTTTAGGTACATCAAGACAAATGGGTTTTATTGTGTTAATTGGATCATGTTGGCTTGGATGAACTTCTAAAATAAGGTTTTTATTGGCTAACCCAAGGGGGTATATTCATGTCTAGTGTATCATTTAGGTTGACCTCTAGGGATAACGAAATATTTTTGGGGAGATATATTGTTGTGAGATAATGATAGTAGAGATATTTGGATATTTTGAACATGTTTTGAATCAGTCACACCATCATTGTCCATGTTTTTATTTTTATTTCAATAATGGGATTTCTCACTAGATTGGGGATGGTTGTATTTTCCTTATTTATATATCTTAATTAGTCTTTGGTGATAATAATTTTTCTATGGATACTCTTTTTCCTATGATCTCATCAGAGTGAGAACATTGTATTTGGAGATGGAAGCCCAATTCAATGTTGAGGTTCTCGACAAAGATAGTGATGGGTTATTTTCAAGTATGGCCCATGCAAAGTGACTATCAAGATACCTCCATTTTTTCAAGAATGATACAAAATATTCACCATTATTTTGTTTATTTTTTAAAAGGTCTATCATGGTGAAATCAAATTCTATGTTGTAAGAAACATGAGTGAACAATTTATTGGCTAGCTTGGAAAATAATATGATTGTCTGATGGGGAAGGTGAGTGAACCAATCAAGGGATTTTCAACCAAATATTATATGGAAGAGCCTCAAGAGGTAGGGATTAAGATAGGAAACCTATTGGCATGCAATGTACAGTTCCTTTATATTTTTCCTAGGGTCTCCCTTTCTCTTATATGATCTAGGGGGATACTTGTCACTAAAAATTGAAGTGTCTCCTATGCTCAAAAATTCAGCACCATCAGAAAGAGATTAGAACACTGAATCCAATGCAACTTGAACGGGTGAAAAAGGAGTTCATATGCTCAAGTTATGCTCAGTCAAAGTTGGTGTCAAACCGGGTATAGAGGCCTATCAGAAATGAAAAAAATCATCATCACCAAATTGTTCAAATTTGGCATCATGACGAAAAGATCGTTGCCACGATTCCAACATCATTCATTTCGTCAAAAATGAAGCTCGTAGGACAAAGTTATGACCAGTCAAAGTTGTGGTCAAACTTGGTCAAAGTGGTGATGTGGCATCACCAAAGCTTGACACTTGGCAGGACACGTGGCAAATGACATGGCAGGAGTAGTGAGTTGGCATTGAGATGGACCAATTAAGTGATATAATATGGATTAAACCATATTTATAAAAGTAAAAATATTTGGTCTAAAAAACAAAGAGGTTTTGGTGGGATTTGATCCCTTAACCCATGCCTTAAAATCCTCTTGCCTTGACCATTGCCCAAGATATAAGGGTAGCCCCTCTGTATATATAAATTGATTTATTTTATGTAAACCATAAAATAAGGAGAGAAATAAGGGGGGAACAATAATAATTTAAATAAGATTTTAAAAGATTAACCCCCTAAAACTAAAATTAAAGCTAACTCCAATATTAAAACAAATTTAATCCCTTATGATTTTTATAGCCCAAAATTATGAGGGCCATGAATATAAGGGAGACGGTTTGGTTTTATTATAGTTGTTAAAACTAATATTCTTAAATTAAAACTAATCAACCTCTAAATGGTTAACAAAAGGCTTTCCTAAGAGAAAAGACAAAAACAAATAAACAATATGGAACTCGAATAGAAGGTAATAAGGGCTTAAAGACAAAGATTTTTTTTTTTAAGGGGGTAATGGTTGATATTATTGTTTTTTATGTAAAAGAGGGGGAAAATACAAATTTTATGGTTTTAACCATAAGGGGCAATTTTTTTTATATAAAAGGGGGGTGAGAGTGCAAGTGTGTTCATGGAGAATTTAGAATTCATTTTATGCTCTGTGATGTGAGAATCATTCTAGGAAATGGAGAATGGTGAGAGTTTTTGAGAGATGAGAGCTAGGACTTTGATGGTGAATTGTCATATTTGTACATTTGGAGCTTGAAATCAAACTTGTTGTACTTGTGAGGGAGGACTTTGTAATTCATTATCATCTAAGAGCTGTGAGAAGACTTTGTAATAGTTGAAGCCTTGTAATTGTTTCTAGAGCATAATCAAGGATCGATCGCTTTGTTGGAGAGGACCCCGAGACATAGCCATCTTGGCGAACTTCATTATCAACTTGTGTTGTCTTCTCTCTCTTTTCTCTCTTATGTCAATCTCTTCACTTTAATATGGTTATGTTTATCTAAGCATTTTAATTATGTTTTCAAGACCTTCAATTTAATCATTGTAAGAGATATTATTCACGTGCAACATACCTAAATCCTAACATTAGATAAAGTGGTATTAGAGATTTTTGGTGACTAGTGTTTGCATAGGTGAATGGTAATGCGATATAGGAGCCAACAAGGTGAAGGCACACTTGTAGAATACAATCCTGAGATCGCTAAACAAAGAACTTTTCCAAAGATGGAAGAATTGAAAGCTAGAAAAAGTTCAGAGCTTGATGAGAAGAGTTTTCAAAAATATTTTCTTGAAATGAAGGCAATGGTAGAAGTTTCATTTTAGGAAAGACAGGAAAAGCGGGGATGGAAGAAGCATGGAAAAGGAAATTCTTCGAAGCAAGAGAAGCATGAAGATCAAAAGGAAAAAGGGGAAATACTAGGAGGTGATGATGAGTCTCTAGAAAATCCTTCTTATCTATCTTCTCCTTCTCCATCTTATCTTTCTTCTCCTATTGATTCTACTTCTTCTTCTAATCCTTTCAAGGGTGCACATAAGCCTAAAATTAAATTAGATGTAAAATTTGATCTACCAAAGTATTGTGGGGAATTGAATGCTGAGAAATTAGATGACTGGGTTCAACAACTAGAAGTCTATTGTAGATTCCAAAATCTCTTTGATGATGCTTCCATGAGCTAGTTAGCTACTCTTCGGTTGGGAGGAACAACTCTCACCTCGTGGGAGAGTAGAACTCAGGAAAAAATTTCACAACATGGTAGAGTTAGTTTAACTTGGGAAAAATTTGTTAATGCTCTTAAGAAGCAATTTTATCCCCTAGGCCATATGCAACAGTTAATGATGGACTTGAAAATGTTTAGGTAAGGGAAAGGTCAAATTATCCAAGAGTACACCCATGAATTTAGGGAGAGGGCTATTGCATTGAATGTTCCATTGTACACCCAGGATACATTGCTTAAGTTCATAGGTGGTCTTCACTCTTATCTATGACATTCCATTTTGGTCTTACATCCTAGTAATCTAGATGAAGTATGTGTTCAGGCCACACACTTGGACTCAAGAGGTAAGAGTACTTTTATTGATAAGCCTGAGAAGAAGCCATCTAAGTCTGAAGGTAAATCTAAAGATATAGGAAAGGGGAAGAAGACAATTACCATTAAGAAGAACGATGATAAGCTCACATGCTCTCATTATGACAAGGAAGGTCATGATGCAGATCACTACTGGAAGTTGCATCCAGAATTGAAGCCAAAATGGGATCGTAAACAGAAAGGAAAGGAGACCGCAAATTTTGTTATGGATCTTGGTTCAGAGTCTGAAGATGAAACTAAGATAACAACAATGGGATTGAAAGGTATGGACTTTATTACCAATTTTTTTGTTGCTAGTGGTGCTTCTTCTTCTCAAGTCTATGATGTTCCTAAAGATAAGAAAAGAAATGAGCTATTTCACATAAGGGTGGTTGCTAAGCACACTAAAATTGATACTCTCATAGATAGTGGATCTCAAATTAATCTAATCTCAGAAGATGTAAGGAATTTTGGATTGAAAACTACATTACATCAGAGACCTTATCCAATAGGTTGGGTTTACGAAAACAATGAATTGCAAGTAACAAGGAAATATACTTTAAGATTCATGATCACAAGTAAGTTTGTTGATGAGGTGCAGTTTGATGTGGTTCAACTAGATGTCTATGGGATAGTGTTGGGAAGCTCGTATTTTTATGATAGAAAAGATATTTTCTACAAGGAAATTAATCATTATCATATATTTAAAGATGGCATTAGGTATATTGTACATTCTCACAGGATCAAGACTGGTATATCTTTTGAAAACATAGGGTAGTTGAAAAGGGTGATTAATGCAAGTAAAGACTTATCTCTTATGTCTGTCAAGGCAGGTGATTCTAGACATGAACTTGAGGTAATCAAGGCTAATCAAATGTTGTAGGATACACTGATAGTACAACATGAAGAAGTGGTCAATGAAAGAATTGATGGTCCCTTGGGTAAAATTGTTCCTATTATGAAAGATATACATGTTGCTTCATTCGCTTTTGTATCTGCACTGTTATTCAGCTTGATATTAGTTAGTGGTTATTGGTTAATGGTTG
Organism: Sequoia sempervirens; assembly: GCA_007258455.2. Lineage (NCBI taxonomy): Eukaryota > Viridiplantae > Streptophyta > Pinopsida > Cupressales > Cupressaceae > Sequoia > Sequoia sempervirens. The sequence continues at coordinate 4,045 of VDFB02169487.1, read as the reverse complement.
TAACAGTTGATATAGATTCTTATGGAAGTGATGGAATGATGCATATTTTTAACAACATTATAGTAGTCTTGATTGTGGTGATGAACTAGGTGTTTAGATGGATAGAGGATACAATACAAGTGAGGAGGCCATGCCCTCACTTAATTTTTGAATAAATGCAACTTTTGGAGGTCCAAAAGTTCTCTAGTGGGGAGGACTGATCCAGGGGGATACTTCTCACTAAAAATTGAAGTGTCTCCTATGCTCTATAATTCAACACCATCAAAAAGAGATCGGAACATTGAATCCAATGCAACTTGAACAGGAAAAAAAGGAGCTCATATCCTCAAGTTATGCTTGGTCAAAGTTGGTGTCAAACTGGGTATAGTGGCTTGTCAGAACGAAAAAAATAATCTCCAAATTTCTCAAAGTTGGCGTCATGACGAAGATCTCGTTGCCACAAGTCCAACGTCATTTGTTTTGTCAAAAATGAAGCTCGTAGGACAAATTTATGACTAGTCAAAGTTGTGGTCAAACTTGGTCAAAGTGGTGACGTGGCATCACCAAAGCTTGACATTTGGCAAGATGCGTGGTAGATGATATGGCGAGAGTAGTGAGTTGGCATTGACATGGACCAATTAAGTGATAAAATATGGATTAAACCATATTTATAAAATTAAAAATATTTGGTCTAGAAAACAAAGAGGATTTGGTGGGATTTGATCCCTTAAGCCATGCCTTAAAATCCTCTTGCCTTGACCATTGCCCAAGATATAAGGGCAGCCCCTTGGTATATATAAATTGATTTATTTTATGTAAACCATAAAATAAGGAGAGAAATAAGGGGGGAACAATAATAATTTAAATAAGATTTTAAAAGATTAACCCCCTATAACTAAAATTAAAGTTAACCCAAAACTTAAAACAAATTTAATTCCTTATGATTTTTATAGTCCAAAATTATGAGGGCCATGAATATAAAGGAGAAAATTTGGTTTTATTATAGTTTTTAAAATTAATATTCTTAAATTAAACCTAATCAACCTCTAAATGGTTAACAAAAGGCTTTCCTAAGAGAAAAGACAAAAACAAATAAACAATATGGAACTCGAATGGAAGGTAATAAGGGCTTAAAGACAAAGAATTTGTTTTTTTTAAGGGGGTAATGGTTGATATTATTGTTTTTTATGTAAAAGAGGGTGAAAATACAGATTTTATGGTTTTAACCATAAGGGGGCAATTTTTTTGTATAAAAGGGGGGTGAGAGTGCAAGTGTGTTCATGGAGAATTTAGAATTCATTTTATGCTTTTTGATGTGAGAATCATTCTAGGAAATGGAGAATGGTGAGATTTTTTGAGAGATGAGAGCTAGGAATTTGATGGTGAATTGTTATCTTTGTACATTTGGAGCTTGAAATAAAGCTTGTTGTACTTGTGAAGGAGGATTTTGTAATTCATTATCATCTGAGAGCTGTGAGGAGACATTGTAACACTTGAATCCTTGTAATTGTTTCTAGAGCATGATCAAGGATCAGTCACTTTGTTGGAGAGGACTCAGAGACGTAGCCATCTTGGTGAACTTCGTTATCAACTTGTGTTGTTTGCTCTCTCTTTTCTCTCTTTTGTCAATCTCTTCACTTTAATTTGGTTATGTTTATCTAAGCATTTTAATTATGTTTTCGAGACCTTCAGTTTAATCATTGTAAGAGTTATTATTCACATGCAACAGTGCTAGATCCTAACATCATATCATTCTAGTTGTCAAATTTAATCATTTCAAAATTTTGGGGAAAGGGGATATGATGATGGACTTGTAAAAAGGATAAGGACATAATTCTTGGAAGGTGTAAGATTTATTGTGATGCCTTAGGGGGTTTGTGATGAAATTTTTGGGGCATGAGAGGGGATTTTTATATGCAAGTTGTATATGGGATTAATGTTTTGACATGAAATTGGGATATTAGAGAAAGATGGGAGATATGAAGGATTATATGGATTAGAGGAAGATAGAAGATAGTTGGGATTATGATGAATATAAGGCAGGGGTGAAGAAGGAGGTTGTTGAATGATTTATGTGTCAAAATAATGGGGTAATTTTACACCTTTTTTTGCTAGCATACGGATATATTGGTTAGGATACTTCATGATATATCTATGCATCATGTCCATGGCCTAGGTATCTTGGGAAAATTCTTCTAATAATATGGATGTATTGGTTACTTGAATCATGAGTATGTATGATGTAATATGGAGATGGAAATGGATTATCCATGGGGATTTGATATACTACCTCCTCAAAGAGTGTGTCATGAGATGATGAGGGGAACTCTTGGGAGGCCATAATTTCATTTATTTCTTGGGACCTTGTGATAGGCATCCAAGAGAGAGAAACCTTAGGAAAGATGGGATGGGATGAAAATGATGGGATATACCTTGGATTGGAGATAGTTAGAAGGAAGATAATGATGGGATGGATGGAAAGGGGACAATGATATGCAGGATGGAAAGAGGATAATGATGGAATGAATGGAAAGGAGATAATGTTGTAAAGGTGATGCAAGACCAATAATTTCTTGAGCTAAACTAGATCCTTGGATTTATAATGATGGGATTTTTTCTTATACTAGAATTTGATAATCACCTATGGAAGGCTTGGATTTGCTCACTCAATCTTGGATAATCACTTCAACAAGCCCTAGAAAAATGATGATTTTTCTTACCTAATCTTGGATAATCACCTAGGAAAGGCTTGGATATGATTACTTTAGGTTCAATAAACACCCAATAAAGGCTTTGATGGGGATTTTGATAACAAGTATTAGGATCTATATCAACTCTTGAAAATATTGATATTGATTATAATTAGATGATGGGATAGGTCAAAGATGATCTGTCAATAATTAAAGATAATGGATATGAAAGATAAGATATATTAATGATGATAGGTGATGGTAATGGATGAGAATGATAAGATGAGATAAAAATGAGAAATTTTTGGATGGAAATGATAAAAATTATTGATGTTTCAAGTGAAATTATGGTTGAGTATGGGTCTCCAAGGTCTTCTCTAGGGATGCAAAGGTCAATCTTTAAAATTGAGGTCTCAAGATGGTCAAATGATAGTGAAATGATAAAGGTGTGACATCAAGTGACAAAGACAACAATATATAGACTAGAGGTGCAAATCCATGAAATAAAAGTACATTTATCTAGAACAAAGGTTTAGTTTCATATAAAAACTAAATACATGGGCTTTGTGATGATGCATAAGCACTGGGGGATAATATAGAATCATAGCTTGATATTATGAGATAGATTTTGATTATATTTACAAAGAGACAATAAAAAAGAATACACAATGGCTTACTTGACCTTTAGGGTGATAAGGATAAGTGTCTTTATTGTTTTACACATGAAACATGCCAAGAATGACAACACAACCCTATATTTTGTCAAGTATGTGTGTTAACTTAATGTGGAACCACTATAAAAATGCTAATATCTTCAAATTAATGGATAACTAGGGTATAAAAAGGTCATGTACCACCTTTATACCCCTTATATTTGAAAGAAAAGGTCCTACTAAGAGATAGTTGTCACCTCAACAAGAGAAATTACATGGCGAGTAACTTCATAAATGATACTAGAAATTGCACCAAACTATGCAATGACTTAAATATCTTAAAGGATTCTAAAAACGGTTTTTAGTGGATTTTTGAATGGTGAGCTTATTTGATAGTGCCCAAGATTGGGAGGGTCTCTCCTTCTCTTGTCACTAGACAATTCTCAATGGATCAAGGCTCTTGTGGCTTGGTTTGAATTATGCTAACTAAACTTTTAAGATATAGGTTTTTCTCTCCCTCCTTTATATACCCTACTAGAAAATGTCGTTTAGGTCATCCTAGAGTTGATAAAATCCCCAAGAAATAATCCTAATGGGAAAGAATATACTATGTGTCTTTGGTCACCCAAGATCACATGAAGTACAAGGGGAGAGCATACACATAAGCTAACAAGCCATGCGATGAAACTTAAAATATAAAATAAATGATGAAAGTAAGGTTTA
>VDFB02169486.1:0-16293 GCA_007258455.2 Sequoia sempervirens | reverse complement strand
GCCTCAAAGATGATCCAAATGGCTCATAATCTGAGAATGAATTTTGACCCATATGCCAAAATGGCCTATTCTCCTTAGTGGACCCCATGATTTGACCGAGTCTTAGTGTGGGTGGAACCTTGTGGGCCACCTTGCCTTGTTTTACCTTCAAAAAAACTATCTAGCCAAGGAAGTCCGACCCCTGGGGCCTGAACCACCCAAACTCCCTCTTGTGAACTGCTAATGAAAATATGGGGCTATATGTTCATTCTTGGATGCTAGATTATCAAATAACTGTTTGCATGGATTTGGATAAGAGATCTATGTTTTCATGCTTGATTTTACTCACCTCTCCTTCATCTGTAGAATATATGGAAGTAGGTGCAAGACCCTCGGGGGAAACTGTGGAGGAAAAAGGAAAGAAAATAGGCAAGGCACCATGTGGAAAAGAAGACAAAGACTAGATGAAGTATCAATTCCAAGAGGAACCCCTAAGATCTAGGATCACACTAGATTGGAAGGAGATCTCTAAGACAAATATTAGGCACATTGACATTGATGAGTTCAAATAGAGGGTTAGGATCAACCCTACAATAGAGAATGCAAGACTAATTAGGGGCAATGGAATAGCCAAGGCTACAAGCTTCCCTCCCGTTCTTGTCACCCCTGAACTGGTAATGGCCTACAGGGAGGCATACTAGCTAGAGACCCAAACCATAGTGGACAGGGATGGAAATATTCTAGCTGACATGTCTGATAGGGCAATAACAAAGACTTTCCATATCCCTACTTTCAGAGAGATGGAGCTGCCAACCATAAGCGAGGGCAAGGCTATGTGAGATGAAGATCCCCTTAAATGTAAAAGGATTATTAATCAATATTGGCTAAAGGAGAAGAGGGGCAGTGCTACCAAGGTTCCTCAAGAACTGTTTCGAAGTAATTTTTATGAAGATTACCATGATTTGGTAACATTTCTAAGTAGAGTCACTCCCAACTTCTGCCTACTTCTAGGAATGGATGCTCTACTTTTTCAAGGAGATTCTACATGGAAAAACCAAGTTAGATACTGGGGTGGGATAATCATTGATTGTTTCCATGAGTAGTTTATGACTCTTAAAAAGACTTCCAAATTCTACATGACATCCTATTTGGTCTACTCGTTAGCTGAAAAAAGGCAATACAAATTTTTTTTCAGAGCTCCAGATGAATAACTTGGTAGGGAGCTAAAGGTTTATGAAAAATACCCCCAACTACAATACAAGAGCTTCAAGAAAGATTACTGTAGGGTCAATGACGCTTTCATAGGTCATATCATCAGATTGCTCAGGGGTGACTTCAAGAGGTGAGTCTCCCACAATTATAATACTTTCCTGAAGCAATATGCCTTTCTGTTCATCCAATATCCAAAGTTTACATACATTCATGCAGAAGGATTCTCACAAAGACCAAATAAGCTGCCCTAATATCCTAATGACTAGATAATACTGTTAGAGCTCTCTCGACAGCTATGACATGTGCACAACCTCTTGAGAAAAAAATATATGGCAGGGATCCCTTATCCCCTCTCCTTTGGTTAAGGGATGTATGAACTCCATACCTCACAATGTGCCCATAATTCAGAGGAGTTGGCCGAGTACCATTTGAGACTCCAGACTGCCCGACCACAGATGAACCCATATGACCATATCAAGAAGATGCTTGGAATTGAATATGCCCATTTGCATAGCATTGATGATTTCTAGGCTAATTGTAAAGATGGAAATGAGGCGTGGATGAGATATTATATGAGGATTACTGCATAATTTGTAAAGAGGGTCAATTTGTTCCTAATGCCTGACCAAGTGGAAGAAGATGGGAGCATGGTTATGGATCCCTGATATAATGTAGTTGCTAATCTTCCACTACCACTAATTGATTGGGACGAGAAAGAGGTCATGACCTCAATATTCTAACCAAGCCTGTCAAGGCTTGCACAAAAGAGTGGATTGATGGGAAAGTTTCCCGATTGAAGTAGAATGGGGTAACTCTGACCTATGAGGGGATCAGAAGTGAGCCAAGTGGAATAGATAGTGGGACAACTGTTGCCCCAACAGGAGAAAATTTGAAATCCCCTCCACTCACTAGGTCAAGGAAAAGAAAAGAAACTGATGAGCAATAGCCTAATTCAAAGGTGTATGCAAGAAAGACCTCAGAAGGGGAATCTTCCAAGAAACATAAGAGGTCAGGCAACGTCACAAAGACGCCTGTTATTCAAGCAGATCCACTCCATGAGGGAGAGGAAATGGAGGCTGAGCAACCAAAGTCCCCACCTACCACCTCCACTACTGTTTTCCCTCCACCTACTTCTCAGGCCATGGTAGCTACTCCCCCACCTACAGTGGACATCTCAGTTCACCTTGCCTCTTCTTCGCATACTAGACAAGTCATAATGATTGACTCTTCTTCTGCCATTACCTCTCCAATTTCCTTTGCTTCCATGTCTCTGAACACATCCCTCTCATTAGTCACAACAACAATGAAAATTCCTACACTCTCACTTCGAGAGGTGTTCTCTCAACATATGCAGAAGGTCCCCATAGAGCTTTCTGAGGCATTGACGAACCCAACTTCAGGCTGCGCCCAGCACTGATTCTTGCCAATATCCATGCCTCCATGCCTCCATTGAGACCACCCAAAATGAAAGCCACAATGGAAGTATCGAGGAGTTGGAATGATGAGAGAGAGCCACAAAGGAATTAGAGGAAGAAGTGGAAAAATACCATGAACATCCGAGCACCGGCCTTGCAAATTGATAAGGTAGTCGCTTGGGGAGAAAAAAGCAAAGTCCTCCGATGGTGATGAAGAAGAAGATGATGAAGCACAAATATGTATACGAGAGCCTTTAGTGCTAACTTAGAAGAAGAGATAGTTAAGCCGATTAAAGGATGTTGGAGAGGAAGTGGAAGAGCCCTCACGAAGAAGAAAAAAGAATCTAGTGATAAATGGGAAGAAGAAACTGAACTTCCAGCAGGGAGCAAGAAGAAGCCCCAAGCATGGTCAGAAAGAGTGCCTCTTAGAAGAAGTGAGGAAGAAAAAGAAAAAGAACATGAATATGCCACCTCAATGTGAGGATGAGTAAAGATGAAGATAAGCCCCAAGAGTGGATGCAGGAGCACCTATTTGATCACATGCCTCCATGAATCCATATTGAGTAATTTGTTCCATTTTTATGTTTTGAGATTTTAATAAGCCCAAGAGGCCACCTTTGTGGTGTTATAGGTCATAGGATGTTGTTCATTTCTCATATATTGTAAAAATTGTCAAAAGTGCAAAACTAGGTAGATGAAATGTCATTAAGGTGTTTTGTCAACACACTAATCAAAAGGTGGTTAAAAATAGTTGGTTTGGGTTGAAAATGTATAAATAAACCCTCCAAAACTCGAATTGGGGTTGGAGACATTATTTTTGAAGTTAAATGAATGGCAACCTCAAGTTTGGTATGCATTTTCTGATTTTTACATTGTTACCAGATTGAAGTTGTGATTTTTACGGCCTGGTATGGACTCAAATGATAGAGTATCATATATGGATGTAAATATCTCTGTTTCTAGTTTCCAATTCTTTTTGTCTCATTGAATTTTATCAAGTTTTGTGGAAGATATGATTATTTTGGTGAGACTGCCTATTCTAACAATATTGTGCAGAATTTACAGTCTGAAAAGTGTGATGGTACAGAATATGAAGTCTATATTTTGGATTTGAAACCAAATATATTTTGTTACTATGTGAATATACTTTCATTTTCTTCAAGTCTCATCAAATTTTATTAAGATTTGAATGAGTTATGACCATTTTTGTGAGGGCAAGTCTGAACCCTACCTAGGGTTTGCAGTTTTGGTAAAAATACAATAACTTTCATTTCAACCATTGGATCCTTATAAAAATTGGAAGAGAAGTGTATCACTATGTTTTATTCAATCTCACTAGAGAGATTGACTTCATTATTCATTTTTTAGAAGTTATTATTGACTGTTCATTACATTAAATTATGGGCTGCCATGCCTATGTTTTCAATGTGATATAGAATGACTAAGAACATGTGTCATATAAAGATTGTTTTGGATTATTATTGAAGGTTTGTGAGATGTTTTGTGAATCCTCCTAGCTCTGCATCAAATTGGTATCAGAGCCTAGAAAAGATATGGGCTGGTGAAGTTTGTTGGTTTTGTGTTGGTGTTTGTGGTTGTGTGTTGTGCAGGTTGAGGAAGAAAACCTCATTGCCTAGGTGTGGCAAAGTAAAGTGGAAGCAAGGAGAGACTTGCTTGTGGAGATGGATTTGTTGAGAAGATTGGAAAGATATTTGCAGGCTGAGGATTCAAGAAAGAAGGAAAGAGAGGAAAAAGAGTTGAGAAAGAAGGAAAGAAAGAAGAGGATAAGGCAAGAGAAGATGGACAAAGAGATTGTTGAGTTGAAGGGAGAATTGAAAAGAATTGAAGAAGAGTTCCAAGAATCCATGATGAAGATGGAACAAATGATGAAACAAGATACAAGTTGGAATTTGACATTGAAAAGGAAGATGGTTTGGCCTATAAAGAAGATTATGAAGAAACAAAGAAAACAAAAGAAGGCAGCAAATTCAGTCAAAGATGAAGAAGAAGATTTATGGGCACAATATGCAGCCATTGAAGAAGAATGGAATAGTAAGGTTGGTGATGGAAAATTCAAACAAGAGGAAGAAGAACTCATCAAGGTAGAAGAAAGCAAGGAAATTAAGGTTGAAAGTGAATTGGTGTCAAGATTGGATAAGTTGGTTATGGGTGAAGAGGAATTTGAAGTACAAGAAGACAAGGAGGAGACCTCAAGGTCTCTATATTTTGTTTCTAATTTTTCCTTGGACTATGTATGTGCAGGTTATGAAGGACAAAGTGAAGTGTTTGATGATATGATAGAGTTTTGGGACTTCCAAGTTGCAGGAATGCTTGATAGAAGAAGGCATAAGAAGAACAAAAGGAAGAAAAGACAAAATCTGATTGAAAATATAAAGGACAAGGTGCAAAGTAACTGGAAGACTAGGAAGAAGATAATTCAAAGGGGCTTGAATTATTTTGCCCTCGGGAGTTTGGTGCAGGAGCACCTATTTGATCACATTCCTCCATGAGGCCATATTGAGTAATTTGTTCCATTTTTTTGTTTTGAGATTTTAATAAGCCCAAGAGGCCACCTTTGTGGTGTTATAGGTCCTAGGATGTTGTTCATTTCTCATATATTGTAAAAATTGTCAACAGTGCAAAATTAGGTAGATGAAATGTCATTAAGGTGTTTTGTCAACACACTAATCAAAAGGTGGTTGCAAATAGTTGGTTTGGGTTGAAAATGTATAAATAAACCCTCCAAAACTCGAATTGGGGGTTGGAGACATTATTTTTGAAGTTAAATGAATGGCAACCTCAAGTTTGGTATGCATTTTCTGATTTTTACATTGTTACCAGATTGAAGTTGTGATTTGTACGGCCTGGTATGGACTCAAATGATAGAGTATCATATATTGATGGAAAGATCTATGTTTCTAGTTTCCAATTCTTTTTGTCTCAGTGAATTTTATCAAGTTTTGTGGAAGATATGATTATTCTGGTGAGACTTCCTTTTCTAACAATATTGTGCAGAATTTACAGTCTAAAGAAGTGTGATGGTACGGAATTTAAAGTCTATATTTTGGATCTAAAACTAATTGGATTTTTTTTCCATGTGAATCTAATTTCATTTGCTTCAACTCTCATCAAAATTAATTAAGAATTGAATGAGTTATGAACATTTTTGTGAGGGAAGGTCTGAACCCTACCTAGGGTTTGCAGTTTTGGTAAAAATACAATAAATTTCATTTCAACCATTGGATCCTTATAAGAATTGGAAGAGAAGTGTATCACTATGTTTTCTTCAATCTCACCAGAGGGATTGTCTTCATTATTAATTTTTTAGAAGTTATTAATGACTGTTCATTACATTAAATTATGGGCTGCCATGGCTATGTTTTCAATGTGATATAGAATGACTAAGAACATGTGTCATATAAAGATTGTTTTGGATTATTATTGAAGTTTGTGAGATGTGTTGTGAATCCTCCTAGCTCTGCATCCAAAGAAGAGTCTCAAGCTAACAAGAGTCTCAAAATGGAGCAACCCGAGGAACATGGGCATGAAGAAGAGAAAGAAGAAAAGGATGCTGAAGGGGAGAGCAGCCCCAAAGAACGCATGCCCACCAAGTCCCCTATCAAACACATGGTGTTCATCCAAGAATCTGATGAAGAAGAAGGAAGAGACACAAAGGAAGGAACATGGAAGCTCCTGATGATAAAAGAAATTAAAAGGTTAGAAGGGACGAAGAAGAAGGTGATCATGAATCACCCAAGAAAGAGTCTCAGGTGCTTGAGTAGCTAGAAAAGCAACTAGAGAATAAATCTCCTAATCTAAGAGATCCAAGAGCAAGGTTAGAGGCCATCTTGGCCCAAGCTCAGATCAACACCAAGAAAGAGAAGAAGCCCAAAGTTAGATCCAAGCTGAGAATGGACGCTTCTTGATCTAGGACCATGTAGGTAGCCATGCCAGTGGTGGGAGAAGAAGGGATAGAATTCGTCTCCCACCTGACCTAGGGACAACCACCAGAGAGTAGAAAGTAGATCACCTTCAGGAGTTCATTGCCATGGTGGTGCATTTGATACAAGAGGATAAGGTCTCCAAGGAAGAGCTTAAGGCGCAACTGGCTGATTTGACAACCTATATTTAGCAATGGTCATGATCGTGAGAAGAAGAGCTTCCATGACATCCTTGGCTCCACCACATCTGCTATCCAAAGAGAAAATTGACAAGCTTGAGAGAAGGAAGAACTAGACTAAGACTACAGAAGATTGGTTCCAACAAGTCCTCTATGCTGGAAACATGGGCATTAGTCATGCTTTTAGAAAAATAATTAAATTCTTGGAAGTCCAAAATTTCCTTGAGGGAACGAGATAATTCTGCACTAACTTCCCAGGGATATATGAATCCACCTACCCCAAAATTGAGGCCATCCTGAAGATTCCTCACAAAACATGGGAAGAAGACCTTGCATTTGCAAAAAATATGATCATTAGCTAGTTGAAATGTGGAAGATGATCTTTGACTACAAGAAAGAGGTGTTGGAGCAAGTCCTCTACAAGGTGGAGCTAGACATTTATTAGATGTAAAGGACATTAGAGACCTGTGTGTGAATATTTAAGAATTGGGCTACCAAGATGTGCACCTGCTATTGGGATGGAGTCCAGAGAGAAAAGGTGAAGCCATATTTCCATAAGAAGATGGAAGATGGAATGTCAGGAGAGCTCACCATAGATTTTATGAATTTTTCTGCTCGGGCTTTTTCCCAATCTGAACAAGTCAAAGACAATACAACTAAGTGTGATGAAGATTGGGATACACTTACGAACCGATCTAAACAATGGAACTACCAGGTGCTCCAATCCAGTATAATGGAGATTGAGAAACTTCAGGCGCTAATTAGCAAGTTTATAGAATACAACTTGCTTTGAAGAAGCAAGAGGAAACCCTGATAATTGATAATAAGATCCTCACAAAATAGCTGCAACAAAGGAAATCAACTAGAAGACAAAATGCTACAGTGTTGCCACTAGAGGACGAAATAGGGAAAAAGACAAGGAATGTATTTTAAATTATAATATATTTGGGGGTAGGTGAAACCCTAATTTGTAGTGCATCTTGGCCACACAATACAAATCAATCTTGTCCATTCATTTTTCTTTTTGATCACTATAAATAGGGGGTCTCCTCTCATTTTCAAAAGAGAGTTGAGTTGTTGTAAAGACATGTAGAAATTTTAATAGAAATTCATTGACTTTGGTGGAATCTTGAGTTTCTTTGCATGTTACATAGTTCATCTCCCATAGTTAGCTGATTTAGATAGATTTGCTTTCTTCATGGTTTTAGGTGCTTTGGTAAGATTAGTTAATGTTGTTCAATGGTTTGTGCAGATTTCTCTTTGTGTTGATACCTTTCTTGTCCATGCTTTTTGCCTGTCATTTCTTGATGATAGATAGTTGTATAAAGTTGAATCAAGACTTAGGTAGAAAGCTGCTCTAAAATTTTATCTTTTGTTCATGCATATTTATGGTGAATGTCGATAATTTAGAACATTTACGTTGTCCCTTAGAAGCTAGCACAAGTTTCATGATACTGTGAGTTTTCTGGTTAAGTGAAATTCGGTTTGAAGGAAGCTATCCACAATAGAACCCTCCATGATCACTATTCATAGTTAGTTTCAGATCTAGGAACCTCTTCTCTTCCTTGTCATTTTTCCATTTTTTTTTCTTTTCTAAGTAACCTATGCTAAGGTTCATTGCACATTTTAAAGCCAAATCTTAAGGTAAAACAAGAGTTTATGATTGTTGTTTGAACCTACAACAAACTGCACTCTAACTTCCATTTTAGAAACTCCATTTCATGATTCATCTTGTATACAACCAAATACGTAAGTCTACTATGTGATTACCAAAAAGTCACATAAAACATCAACTAAGGAATTCCATGCACGTTATGACCTGACACCCGAGAGATCTTGGGGTAGTAATTGGTAACTTGCTTGCAAATTTCTACCTTTCAAGAGAGGTGATGCACCTATGCATTACTTGTGTTGAGAAAGTGCTAAAAAACCCATCAACAAGAACAAATAATTGGTGACAAAAATGAAGGTGTGTAGACTAGAAGAAGACTTGCAAAAGATAAAGAGCAAGTAAAATTTTCTCTCTTGTCTTAGATTGAACCAAAGAGCTTTACTAAAGCTAGTAAGGATGAAAGTTGGATTAAAGCAATGGAAGAGGAAATCAATCAAATTGAGAAAAACAAAACTTGGGAATTGGTTCCTAGAACATCAAACAAGAATGTAATTGGCACCAAGTGGGTATTCAAAAATAAGTTGAATGAATATGGAGTTGTGGTTAGAAACAAAGCAAGGTTAGTGTGCAAAGGATATGCACAAGTAGAAGGAATTAATTTTGAAGAAACATTTGCCCCTGTTGCAAGATTAGTAGCAATAAGAATGCTTCTTGCATTCTCAATCTATAAAGGATTTAAAGTATATCAAATGGACATTAAATCTGCATTCCTGAATGGAAACCAAGAAGAGGAAGTATATATTGAACAAGTTCAAGGTTTTCAGCTATCATCAGCTATCAGAGAATTATGGTTATGTTTGTAGATTGATAAAAAACATTATATGGTCTAAAGCAAGCTCCTAGGGAATGGTATTCAAGGTTGGATCAATACCTACAACAACAAGGATTGAAGAAGGGTTGTGTTGGTAACAATTTGTATCTTAAATTTAAAGATGAGCATATGATCATTGTTGTAGTATATGCAGATGATATCATATTTGGTGGTAGCAATGATGTAATGTGTAGAATATTTTCTACACACATGCAAGATGAGTTTGAAATGTCCATGCTAGGAGAACTCAGATTATTTCTTGGTTTGCAAATTGCACAAATTGATAAAGGTATATTCATATCACAAACCAAGTATGCAACAAAAATTCTTAAGAATTTTGGCATGGAGGATAGTAGACTAGCTAGTACTGGCATGATTACAGGCTACAAGTTAAGAAAATTAGATGAATTACCTAATGAAAATAATACTCAATATAGATCAATGATTGGAAGTCTACTATATCTAACTGCATGTAGACTTGATATAATGCAAGCAGTTTGCATGGTTGCAAGGTTTCAAGTTGCACCAAAGGAATCCCATGTGAACACTGTGAAAATGTTCTTCAAGTACATTAAGAGTACTATTGACTATAGCTTATGGTACCCCAAAGGAAAGGATTTCACCTTAACAACCTATACAGATGCCAACTGGATAGGAAGTGTGGATGACTAAAAGAGTATGAGTGGTGGTGCTTTCTTCTTAGGAAAAAGCAAGAGTCAGTCACTCTTTCTATAGTAGAAGCAAAATATGTTGCAACAACTACTTGTTTTACTCAAGTATTATGGATGAAGAAAACTTTAAAAGACATAAAAATGGAGTACAATGAACCTATCTCAATTCTTTGTGAAAATTCAAGTTCCATTAACATCTCAAAGAATCTGGTGATGCATTCCAAAACAAAACATATGTTAATCAAATATCACTTTATTAGAGAAAAGGTTGTAGAAAAGGAAGTCAGTATGGAGTATGTTCACTTTACTTCTTAATTAGAATTCTTCAAATACATATAAATAAGGTCTTACTTTACTTATATTGTTCACTTTCCTTTTAATTCTCCAAAATCGTATTCTTCTAAATAATTAAATAAAAAGAATACCTAAACATGTTTATTTAATTAGCCTTCCTTAATCTGATTAAGGAATTAGAGCACATTTCTACAAATTTTGTGTGCCACCTCATAAAGGTAACATGGAAATAAATAAGCCTAATTATTAATTAGAATTATCCTCCACAGAACTTCACTGAGAATATGGTTTGGCTTTATTCCCCAGCAACAAATTTGGAGCACATGAATTCTTTGTTTCACACACTTGGGAATCCCATACATTTGGCATGTTTCCAATTGGTAAAAGAATTCTCTCCACACACATGGAATGTTGTATTTGACCAAGGGGACAACATCCTGATTCCTTTCATCTCCACCGTCTATTATTTCTCCTTCGAATCTAGACCGTTGATAGGTGCCACCTCACAAAATGCTTGAGAAACCCTATAAATACACCCTCTTTCCTTAGCATTTATAATCCACAATTTGAGTAAAGTTACTATGCAGGTTTATCTTAGGATCTTGGAGCTTTCATGTAGTCTTATACTTAGTTTTCATATCATGTGTTACTTTGCATTTTCATCTTAGATTAATTAATTGCTTCATAGTTACATTTTAGGTTAGTTTGTTTTATGTTTGCATTTGATCATATGCATAATCATGGATAGTTCACTATAGTTTCATATCATCTCACTCATCTCCACTTGTTTGTTTATCATCAACATCATCAACATCATCCTTCATTTATCATTGTATTCATCATCAATTCCATCATCTCGTTTCATTTAGAAGCATACCACTAATCCTTCCAGCACACATTTGCACATAGAAATCAGCTTAGCTTGCATATTAAGCATCAAATCTCATTTTCTAGGTAGTCATTTTAACAACCTTTGTGCCCATAGAAATATGAGGGCCAAGCAGTTTAATAAATCCCTAGAAATAGAGGACAATGATACATATTTGAAAGATTTGATTGTATTACGAATAGAGTATTTTTACTTGCTTCAAACTTTGAATGTAAACCATCTCATTAAGGTTTGTGTTGATTACTGAATCTCTCCACATTCTAATATTGATGCACAAAATAGTGCCCACCGTGGGCCTTTTGCCTCACTCCGTGAAAGAAAGACCCTCTTTTACAAATTTATGATCGCGTTCAAATTGAAGACTTATATTTTGTGACTTGTTTTGATAAGTAATTTGGTTTGTTTCGAGTTCTCGAAGGCCCTTTGTCTCTTTATTTGCGCTCTCTTTTCTTTAGTTTCTGGCGCTCTCTGTGTTGTTTCGAGGATCTTTATTTTCACTTTGTTCCGGATCCATTCTTCACACTTTCTTTAGAGTTTTGCACCCTTGTATCCTATTTTTTTGTGGCTCTTGTAAGTTTTTCTGAGATCGCTTAATCTGTTCGAGATCCTCATTCTTAGGCAACTTCGAGTTTTGGCACCTCTTGCACCTATTTTGGCACCCTGCTGAGTTTTGGTGCCTCTTTTAGCTTGTTTCGAGACCATTTTCACCTATTTTGAGACCATTCTAGGCCACTTATGGATTTTTGGCGCCTCTTGTAGCTTGTTACGAGACCATTTTCACCTATTCTGGGACCCTTCTACACTATTTCTAGAGTTTTGGCTCCTCTTGCACCTATTTTGGCACCTCTTGCAAATTGTTTCAGGGAGTTCTGGCTTGTCTAACTCTATTTTTGAGCTTTTTGTCTTTGTTTTTATGCCTCTTGCCTCTATTTTGGCACCTCTTGTCTCTATTTTAGCGTCTCTTGCAGTTTGTCACCAAATCATAAACTCACATTGTGTGTTGTGCATTTGCAAGTTTTTCCCAAAATTCACTGTGAAAGACTTAAAACATAAACTACTAACATATTGTAGGGGCTGGATGTTATTCACTTGTTTCCTTTTGGTTAAGATAGGAATGCATCTTAATTAAAAGTTTAACGAATATCATGTTTCCTTTTGGTTAAGTTAGGAACATAGCTTAATTAATGGGTTAATGAACACCATGTCTTTTGTATGTGATGGATGGCAGGCATATGCTCTCCCCTTAATTGGGTGATCCAAAAAGCTAGACCCATTCTTGTTTATGTGTGAGTGTAAGTGGAGTATATGGAATGAGTTCTCTCTTTATTCATGCAAAATAAAGATCAATCACACTATGGGTATACTTGCTTGCTTTTGTTTATCCTAGAGGGCCTGCCTTGTGGGAAAAAGTAATCACCCAAGGGAACGACCCAACCGGTAACACGCTAAAGCCAAGCAACTTCCAACTAGGATATAAATGTGGATACTTCTTTCTTGAGGAAAGTTCAAGCATCAATGAGGATAATTCTGATGAGATGGATCGAAAGGGACTCTCGCCATATGGATTATCCCCCATGAACGAAATTCTCACATTAAAACCCTTGTTGTAGTTTTGGTAAAATCCTTTTATCTATTCTTTGGTGTAGCAACGATTGTTGCCAAGGCATCCACATTCTCATAGTTTTTAGGGGTAGAGCCGATTAGCGTTCACCATCTGAGTTTCATGGGGATTGGAAGCATGGTTGGCCTAAGAAGAGAGTGCAATGTAAGGGAGCCCATGCACCAAGCTTTGAATTCATCCGCAAAGATAATGTGGTTGGGGTAAACCCATGTGAATCTAAAGAATACAGTCTTACATAGCCTAGGAGGTATATTCTACTGATGTGTCTTCAAAATGAAACTCTCAAACAAAACACCATAAAAATGTTACATTTTGAAAGTGAAAACCCCGATTCAACTACATTCATTAAGGTAGACAAGTCAATAACTTAGGTCCATCCATCTTCAGAACATTAGTCCTTTCAATAGTATTCAAACTTCTAGCAAAAGGGTCAAAATGTGGTTTACTACAATGATTTCACAAAAGATAAAGATTAGAAAACCAAAGATCAAAACCTCTAGGTCCAAAACAACATCACAAATGTTTGCCTATGCCTTTACAACTTTAGAGAAAGGTTAACCTTCACTTTACAAGAGAGTTTGTAAGGACAATCTAGAGTTATACATGATGTACTATTGTCAAAATCCAAAACTTTTCCAATGTTTTGAGTAATCTTTTAATTACACATCTTGAATCAAACAAGTCCAAGATCGCTCCTTAGATACCTTAGAAGTCTAAACATTGTCTAAAATGTTCCATACAAGGGAACTTTTAAAACTAAACCTAGATCTAAACATCTCAAAGTGCCTAAATCATCACACCTATCACACTTTTGTTTCCACAACCTAGTTTCATCTTTGGGATTTGTCATCCTTTAATCATGAAATGATGTTATGCAATCAAATCAAACTTAGTCTTATCAATAGAATTTGTCATTCTATTTGAATTACTTGTAATCCTTGGCACCCCTCCAAACAAAGATCAAAGTTTAGCTAGATTGTAACACTTGTATGTCCATTTTAACAAGATCCAAATGTTGAAACTCAAAACAGTGAAATCCAAACCACCATGGCAAAAATAGATGAGGATCAATTGAATGCTTTAGCTCATCAAATAAAAATCCTTCAACAACAAATCTGGGATATGCAAAGGGAAACAACCACACAAGGATATTTGTTGCCAAACATTTGGTCTTATTCCTCTGATAGAAATCTGGGCATGACACCTTCTCCACCAACAACTACATCATCCAAGTTCAATTTCTTTGAATTTTTGCAAAAAATCAATAAGCCCAAATCTCAGTCCTCAAACACAAATGATATTGAACAATCTCACCATGTCATGCATCTATCTTCATCTCCCATAAGCCAAAATAAATCTCAAGATTATTTTACCCAAGTTATTGATTCCATTCAACCACCTTCTTCTATCATATCTTCTACATCCAATGATTCATGTCAATATATCAATCCAAACCATGTTGTCATAGACTCCTCTATGCATCAAGATCAAAGCATTCTTTCCACCTCATCTGATGATATCAAAATTCCACAAGTTCTTCCAATCTTTGACCAAGACCGAATCTCTCAAGAATTCTATGATGATCCCCTCCTTTCACTTTTCATCCACAATCATTCCTTTCCATCTCAAGAGAAAAGTATCCTTCCAATTCCTCCTTCCACCACATCTAATGAATCCATGCCATCTCAAGATTCCATTGCATCCCAAGAGCATGATAGTTCTTCCATCCTATCTAATGATGTCCTATTGCCTAATGATCTAGATATGCTTTCTACAAAATCTCATGATTCCCTTTGTCATCAAGATCAAGATATGCTTCCATCTAAGGATATCCCTTCATTCCATGAGGATGTTCATCCTTCTCAAGATCAAGATATTCCTTTCACACCACTACATGATGAATCCATACCTAATGAAGAGAAAGCTACTCCATCTCCCACACCTCATGATCTTCTTCCAAGTCAAGATCAAAGTACCCCATCATCCCCATGTCAATATCCTCCTATCACACCTATGTAAGCTATCCATGAACCCCACACCTACAAACCGATCCTCCACCTTTCATCCACCTGCTTACCTAAACCTATCCTTTCATCCATACCATATCCTCCCAAAATGAACTCACAAGCATCTGTTTCATAAAATGTTATATCCCACGGTAAACTAACAAGCCAAAGTATGAACTACAAAGGAAAAGGATTAGGCATTCATGAACAAGGTATCCTAGAACCCCTTTTTTCTCAAGAAAACCCATATTACCATGGCCTTGGTTATACACCTAAGTTTCCTAGTCCATCAAACCTACCATCTATCTTAGGTCCTCATCCTAATCCACCAAACCTTCCATCTATCCTAGGTCCTCATCCTAGTTCATCAAACCTTCCCTCTATCCTAGGTCCATATCATATTCCTTAAGAACAAAAAAGGCACACATCCTTGATGCCCTTTCAAAATTCTACCACCAACAACTCATCCATGATACCTCCATACCATTCATCTCCATCCATCTCTCCTATTGCTCTTGGAAACAATTTAGGTGCAAAATTTTAAAAGCTTCCATATCAAAATTCACATGTATCAAAGGATCAACGTGTCTCCTTGAAGAGGGATGCAAAAATAAAAGAAAATTTGATCCAAAATCAAAGGAAAAATAAAAAAGGCCACAAAGGCCCATCAAAGCAAAAAGGAAAATTTCCAAGACCACAAAGGTCTATAAATCAAAGAGAAAAATCTCAAAGGCCACAATGGCCCACAAAGAAAATATCAAAGTCAAAAATCATGTGGATTCCAAAAAGTCTCATAGAAGCAATGAAATCTAAATTGGCACCCAAATTTTCTAATCCAAAAGCTTCCTCCAATCTTCCATATAAAATCCTATCACCTTCCAAATCTATTTTTCCTCCATCACTTCATCACCCTTCAAAGTGTGTGCCAATGTTGATCTTGCCATCCTTTCCATCTATCCATCAACAAACCTTTCAAACTCCTATCCATTATCCCATCATACCCTAAATCTGCCAACATTTAGGAGTCCAATTTCCCATTTCCATGGTTTATTAGAGCATGTATTCGAGAGATATTTGGTTGTGAAACTTGATGCTTAAGTCCTTCTTCCATCTCCCTATCATCCATATCCTATCTTCCATATTCCTCTTGCACTCTACACTTAGGGACAAGTTTCATCCATCTTATCATTCATGGTCATTATCCCTTTTATGCTCATTCCTTACTTTTCCACCTTTGATCTTGACAAAGTTAAGGATCTTCTTGAACATCATATATCTTATCCTATATGCTTTATCCATATCTTATGTATCATATCCTTTTCCTTATACATATTCCATCATTCTTTCTAAATACATCCTTTCTTCTCGTCCTTGGTCTTGATGAGGAATAGGGGAAAAGTACTTGGTCCTTGTGTCTATATCTTATCTAGTTGATCTTGATCATCCCATTCATTATCATTATCCTTGATTTCTTCCATTCCATATCTCCTAGCTTATCAAAATCCATGTCATCATGTCCCTTTACAACCTTGTCTCTTATCATGCACATCATATTTGAGGCTAGCTACAAAACATTATCCAATCCTCATATCTTTTGTTAATC